>OMPJ01001222.1:9719-22052 GCA_900312935.1 Carapus acus
TCACCGCCATCCATCCCTTCGGGCTGCCTCCCACTTTGCCCACCGCTGAACCGAGGCGGGACGTAGACAGCGCGAGGGTGTGTGACTCTCTGTCGCTGTCAACATGCAGCGCAGGGGGGGAAATCAGCAGATGCGGCGAGACAGCGAGAGCGCTGAGAGGAAAAGCGGCGTCAAAAGCTCTCAGCGTGAACGCCCGATGTCCTCCCACGGATCGCGCTGACGTGCGAGAATGCGCGGCCTGCAGACGCAACCGGCACGTGTTTCTTCCCGGTCGTCAGACGGGGATTTTGGACTTTGGAAACAAAGTGGTACAATCAGCGAATCTGATTGAGCAAGGGTGTCAAACTCTAGTTCACCGAGGGCCACATCAGCATGGGGATGGCCCTCAAGGGGCCGGATGACAATGGCAATTATTTTGGAGATATGTATATGTAGATATGTATATATGTATCTAATGTAGTTTAATGTAAAATAGTAATAATAATTATGATTTTATATGATTTAATAATTTCATTGAATATATCTTTTATTATAGTAATAATAGTAATAATACAACTAGTCATTTAGAAATAGCAAATATAAAAAAATTTTGCCTCTTCAATTTACAAATATTCCATTTGCATAGATGTAAAATATGTCAGTTCTGTGCTATTATTATATTGCAGATCCTTGTATTGTATCTGGAAAGGAAACCTGAATTAATCAACAGTCATTTGTTAATAGTCAAACAATAAGTCAGCAACCTTGTTCCCTCACTTGCGTTGGTGTTTCTTGTCAAACTGACTTATTAAGTGTGTATCTTTGCCAGTAACATGATCCACTTGCATTTTGGGAGATGTAGTTTGTGGGTCAATGCCCGTTTAAATGAAGGAGAAACAGTCACTCAAGCACTTGCGGGCCACTTAAAGTGATCCAGCGGGCCGCATTTGGCCCCCGGGCCTTGAGTTTGACACCTGTGTGATAGAGGGACCATATTTTGCCACGCCCACAAAGTGTGAGGCCAATGGTGATACTGAGCTTCACTCTGGTTCAGCAAGAGATGGACACACTTTTGCGTGGGGAGATAAAAACATGGCGGGCGACTCACACTAACCTCCAATAAATAACAATAGTAATACAGAAAATTGTGGCAGGTGAGCCCCGCGGCACACAGGTGTAATTCTTCATCCTTTATCTATTTCATCTAATCAACAAGACAAATGTGTTGTTTCCCGAGTGCACCGACGCTGTGTTATTTTCTAAGCGTTCAGATTCGCAACTGATTACTTATCAGCGTGTCTGCGCGAGACGCTCGTAACTCCTGCTGTGTTTTTCAGGAAAAGAATGTCGGCGAAATTAATGCACGCCAGTGAGAGAGTTGGGAAAATAAAAAGAGAGCAAATTGAATCCAGGAGTACAAATTTATTGGTCGGGTTGGTGCAAACGTTCTGAAAGTGCGTCGATTGTGTCGCGTCGTGCTGGACGTCGGGCTCGTCGCTCACGTTCCTTTCCGTCGTGAAGCGTGTTCGCTGTACATTTTGCGTGTGTGGCACAACACATCTTTACATTTATCATTATAAAATCCCTTTCTGTGGGTGGTGTGGGTCCATTTTGAGTACACAAGTGTGTTAAATTACAAGTCCATATTCTTTTGTTTGTCTTTACACAGCTATGCCAGACAGTCGCTTCGGCGGCAAGATGAGTTTGTGATCGCTGTCATGGCAACAGACCACAGACACACACACACACACACACACACACACACACTGACTCACTCATACAGTATACAGTTTGTATAAATATATTGAAGTATGTGTATATATACTGTAAATATATAATAATCTCACACACAATCACTGGAGCTTATACACGACAAAATGTGGGTCATTCGCTCCGCAAATATGTTTAAGTATTCAACATCGTACCGTTAAAATCATTTTGACCCGTCTGATTGAGCGACTGCGGAAAAAATGTCAATAAATCATATTTCACAAGCACCACAGTGACTTACAGGTGGATTTTCTTTCCACGGCAGCTGCACAAGTTCTTTTTTTTTCTTTTTTTTTTTTGTTCTTATCAGATCATCAATCTAACAGAGGTTCCACGCCGACAGGCCGCTTGTACTTTTCCGCGGCGGTTAGCGCTACTGTGTGTTCTAGCAACGGTGCTTGATTACACGCTAACACCCACTGGCTACACACGCGCGCTCGCACACACATACACGCACGCGGGCACACATACACGCATACAAGCATACACACACTCTCTCTCTCTCTCGCTCTCTTTGGTTGTGCACGGGAGCTGTCGATCACATGTTCCAGCCGAGGCCGACGTGCGTGGCGAGCAGGTAACACATGGCGATCATACATGTCATTATCATCATGGGGAAGCCGAGCCTGCGTAGAGGAAGAGAGAGAAATCGCACATCACTTTATAGATACTAAGGTCCTCATCTGATATACAGTGGTGCCCTTGACGCATGAGCAACCCAACATACGACTTTGTGGAGACACAATCCTTGTCTCGGTTGATATTTTTTTCGAGATAAGAACTCAAATCAGGAGATGTTTACACAGAAAGACGGTACACGGTCTGAAAATCGTCAATCCGACATCGACACAACGCAAACAGAACTGTAATACGTTCCTCTGTTTCCCTCTTTGATGGCCGGATCGACTGCCTCTACCTTAAAAGCTGCACCATACGCATCTCTCTGTTTGTTGTCCACGATGGAAAGCGCTTTGAGATAACTTCTGTTGTGCTTTGGCACTATACAAACAAAAATTGGAATGAACTGAAATTGATGAGGGTGTGTGCATGATGATGTGCATGTAAAATGATAGTTCAAGATCCGAATCAAAACTACTACTAGTATTGTCTTTGGCGTGTAAACTTTCCCGTAGTGTCTGTCTGACTTTTGAGCTTCCGGCAACACTGCCCCCCAGTGGCCATCAGCCAGTACAAATCTATGGATAAGCTGCATTGGTGTATAAGACGCAGGGTTCACAACATCAGAAAGAGATTGAGAATTTTACGATAATTATGCACAAGGTCAGTACGAATGTCTTTTGATTGATAAAAAAATTGTCTTTTTTTCATATTTTAGAAGGGTTTGTGGATAATTTACGGGGTTGGATTAAAGTTATTGTAGTAATTGTAAAAAATGTTTGAGATGCATGCAGATTGACTGGCAAACTCCGTCACGGAACAAATTAAACTCGTACCTCAAGGTACCACCATAGTTTGTTGATTTGTGACGGAATAATAACAGAATCGTTCTGCCCGATCAGATGGCGGCTCGTTTATCGACGAGCTGGAACCTGATGGCGACTTTTCTGACCCTCGCGTCTCGACTGAGTTTTGGTGGAGTGATTAGGGAGGCATGGGAGTGGACAGACTTCCCGTGTGCTCGGCGTGTAAGCAGCTTTGCAGGCGGAGAAAAGCCCCCTGACGCCCCTTTATCTCCACCGTTGGACGACGCCCATCTGGAAGCAGCATTAGCTGTGTAATTACATCTGTGTCTGCAGTAATCCCCCCTTATTCCATCAGCCGCATTATGTCAGCGCCTTCGGAAGCTACAAAGGCCACCAAGATGGGAGTTTATGGACATGTCAACACGGGGAGATTTAACTGTCTGTGAAGGTGCGCTGATCACATTTACTCAAAAACACACACACACACTAACTCAAAGCCAACCTCTCAACGAGGGAATGGAGTCAGTGAAGTGGCCCAGATGTCCATCTAACTAGCCTCATCATCCTCCTCCTCCTGAGGGATGCCAAGGCATCACCACACCAGATGAGATCTGGATTCTCGCTGCCATGTCGCGTTTTTTTCCCCCCACGTTGATGTGTTTGGAAGAACTCCCCTCCTCTGCTAACCAGGGCCGAGGCACCTCAGCTGGTTTGCTTCAGCCGGGCAGTCCCTACAGCACATCCGCCCCAGCCAGAGACCAAGCTGCCGAAACCAGAGCTGGCCTCTTAAGGAGTTGTGGAGATGGTTTCAGCACTCTTTTGGTGCCTGAATGCAAATGTCAGGAGTTCTGGAGCATTTACCAGGTTTGATGAGCAAGCTTCTCCAAGCACGAAGAACAAGTGTTCTTGAATAAAAGCTAAGCTGGACCGCTAACTGCTCCCCCAGTGCCTCACTGCTCAGGGGGAAAAAATGTCTCCTGCAAAGTACTCCATTGATCAATACGTGGGGCTGGTGAAGCCTTAGCAGAGTGAGGCGTCCACTAATATGGCCGACAACAGCAAACCAAGAAAAAAAACAAGGGCCTCATACTCAACTTTGAGTACGGCACACTTTGGCTGTGGCATTGTTTTGATAAGCTTAAGCTCTATTTCCATCCGGTGTTGCATAAATATTTCCTGCAACTGTGCACAGAGAGTGAAATGAACGTGATGTATTTTTAGTATGAGTTAGTTTACGTCCTAAGTCTGGAGCAATAGGCGAGCCGTGCCATATTGAGGGATGACTGTAAACTAAAAGCTGGCACTGTGCGTGATGGTTGGCTTCTTGGGGAGTAAATGTATTTTTTTGATCAATGCTCACCCCAATTTTTCTCGTGTCTGAGCCAGACAAACTTGTTATGTGTTTATTTTATTTACAGTTCAAGTTGGATTTTTTTTTTCAGCGCCCCATCGCTTTTTGGAGCATGGCGCTAGCAGGAGAGGGCATACACCGAAAAAGATGGTTTGAAAATGTGCCATCATTTACACAGAAATCCACGTTCTGTATTTCCCGTAGTGTACGTTGTAATAGTTTGGTCAGGGGTGCGACTGATACTCAAATGCGATGTTTGCCTGAAATTATTGAGATATATAATTTCACATGTTCGTCATTATCACACCGACAACCGCACAATGGGGTTAAGCTCAAGAATCTACTACCTCTGCCCTATTAGAGTTTCAAAATTCTAATAGGGTTACAGTAATTTAAACTCCCCTTTATCAAGCGGCCTCTTCCTCATCTACTTCTGGGTTGCTTCATCTCCTTCCAAGGATCTAGGATTACCGGGGTTAGCGTAGCACGCTAGCATGCTTCATTTACTTGTGGGGTGCTTCACTCACTTCCAGGGTTACCGGGGTTAGTGGGGTAAGCTAGCACTAGGAAAACAAATTTACCACAAAAATGCGACTTATAGTCCAGTGCGACTTATATGTGTTTTGTTTATTTTTGTTTTTGTTCTTTTTTCTTCTTCATTTTCACTGTTATGCATTTTTAGGCTGGCGCGACTTATACTCCAGAACCGACTTGTAGTACGGAAAATAGGGTACTTAAGTTTGAGTGTAAGGCCCCAGACAAGGCCACACACAAGCTATTTTCCTGTTGTTTGTAATCATACAGAATACCACCTCCACATCACTGCATCGCTACCAACTATCACCGTGTCGTCACACGTGACACGGTGATACACATGAATCATATTTCAAATACTTCTGTGGCGGGTGAGCACAATACTTTCATCACATGTGATCTGCCACACACATTAAAGTCGTATTTTGCGCATCAAACAACTGCCCAGGGGGGAAGAAGGGAGCGAATTCTAAATGTCATTCATGAATAAATGTTCAGTAATGTTCTGGGGGTTTTGCAATATGTCACTTTTCTTTAAATACATGAATGCGGCGTGGAAATTATTCTGCTCTGGCATTTCTGTGGGACATGATAAACAGGAACAGTGAGCGTTCCTTAATGAAACCATTATTGTCAGCGCAGAAATCCTTTCAATCGACATCCTCTGCCGTTCAGAATATCAATATCACGGGAGAACATCCCACAAAGAGGCCGGGGCAACAGCTCCAGTCTGCCGGAAGCTTCGCCGCGCTTCGTTTCGGCACATTCCTCGACGCAAAACCTCTCCAGCATAATTGCTTCGTGACCTCTTCCTCTCGTTTGGATCTCATCCGCTCCAACTCCTAAACATGTTGCACTTTCTGTGACCTTTCTCGAGAAGCGGGCCATGTTGCCTCACGCATCTGCTGCCCGTTCCGAATAGCTGCTCAGAGCGCCACAGGACAATTGCTGTTTCTCTCGACGCCCCGCGAAGTCCGATAGCCACGCTCGAGTCGCCCCAAATTCAGCGTTTCACTCAAGAGCACCCGAGGCCGGCGGTGAATTTCGGCCCGTCTGCCTGTTCGCTAATGACGCCGCCACTCCGAGGCAAAGGCCGCCACTGACCCATCGGAGGAGACGTCACACCAGGGCAGGCGTGCGCATTATTTGGCAAATTAGATCGCATCATGCATGATAGGGGAAATCAGTGTCAGGGGTCCAAACACCAAAAACAAGGCACGGCAAAGCATACGTGACTATTCTCAACACAGTCCTCAGGAAATGGTGACTCAGTCTGACATTTAGAAATGGCAACTTTATATCTAACGACTGCTGAGACCCCAGCTAGAGTCGTGAAGCCGCCGTGCCAAAAAGGGAGCAGCGTGTACGTGGAGCCACGTTAAAGAGCCGGGCGCGCCGCGCACCGCTAAAGAGACCCTCTACAGCCGCACTGAACCAGTTTCGCAAATTCCGCAAATTTGTCCTTAGACGACTCCAAAGCTGCAGATGGTTTGGACGTGTACCGTGTCCAATTTAGACAAATGGTACCGCTCTGGGCGGCGGTGTCGCCGCGAGCCTCTGACACAGATACGTGGCGAGTGTGAAAACGAGAGCACGACGCGCACCGGCACGCCGTGTATTTACTGTGCTAACAATTCATCATGGTCAAAAAAGAAATGGTGGTAATTAAAAGTATAGTGGCGCTACTAAAACATTGATGCCGCTCGCGTCATTAAAACCCCATTTAGAGCAGATGTCGCCTCGTGGCCAAGCGGCGCGTGGCAAAATAAGTCTCCGTCAACGACGGAGCGAATGAATAAGTCATGACCAAATAAACCGGACGATAACGGCAAATCTCCCGCCGGCGCGTCGACGCCCATAATGACTCACATCAGCGTTTACCTGCCACACAGATCATCGTGTCGAGCTTAGTGACAGAACGAAAGCAGCGAGTTAGCTCTGATGCACTGGCAATTAGGATGATGAGGCACAATTTGACTCAAATAGAGACGCTGCGGCTTCCTCGGTGCGAATCCCGATTCACCGACTTGTTTTTTTTTCCCCCCAGAAAACAAAACAAGTGATTTAGAAATGTGTTTGTTATGTGCAAAGATAAGTGAGTGGGGTAATGGCAGAGAATCCTTGTAAATAACAAAAAAGAGCCATCAAAATAAAGGAAAATATTGTTTTTGTGCTACCTAATTTCCATGGAGGAATGTGACAGCTTGCCAGGTTGAGTCTGCAAACAGGAGGCGCTAGTTTGTGGGCGAGGACCGGAGTATTTGCAATGAGTAAACAAAACAATATCTAAGACTGAAGGAATATTTTTGGCAATTTCTGCAGTGTCGTTTCTGTGACAGGATGCATATTTCCCACTGTTGTCCGCTCAGTGTGCACAGTGGTGCTGCAGCTGGCTTGCGCGTTAGTGAATCAGTGTTTCCTCTCCTCCCCCTCCACCGTGCGGGGGAGTTTGTCATTGCCGCTCCGCCGCCACAAACCCCAACGGGCCTTCCGAGCCGGGCCCGCGCATACAAATGCGACATTCACGCCGCAAAGTTGGCGGGCGCTTAACATGCGTGTGTGTCCGTCGCCCGGATTAGCGTGTTCCCCCGACTTGTGCGGCTTCGCTCTTAATTTTCAGCAGCTGCTCCTGCAATCACATTGAGACATTTTCCGTAACGCTCCATATGCATGTGAAATGTCGCGTTAATACTTAAACAAAGGGTTAATGAGGCTCATCTGGCACTTTAAGCTCATTAATAATTTCAAAGCGCTGCGGCGCTGCATTTAAATTGTAGCGCGATGTAACCTTTGACGCACCCTGTTGGACAGAGTCGCAAAGGTCAAAATGATTAGCATTGTTATTTACGCGTCAAATCCTTAATCAGGGACGAATAAGTGGCCCGCTGGATTTCCAGGGATACAGCTTAAAAAAATAGGCAGAGCTTAGATTTCTGTTTATTGACCGTTTACTTTTCTGTTTTCGTAGCTTTTCCCATAACAGCACCATACACAAACAATCCTGAATCACCTGCAAGGAGGAGTGCAGACATGCTCTGCGTTGGATCAATCTGCACCATTTTAGGAGAAGTGGGATACTTTGTAGGGCCGCCTGGAGCCGCTGTGTGTGTAAATGTGTGTGTCTTGCTCAAGGACACTCCGGCATCACTCAGAGGAACCCACCATCGAACCAGTCAGCGCAGAGCTACTTAGCTCCCCAGCCTCGTCTTTCTCCTCTAAAAGAGGAGATTTAGAAACTTTTAACTAAATTCCCTCCACAACACGGTGATTTAATCCTTCAGGAATAAACGTCACCTCTGCAAGACAGACGGAATCTTAAGCAGGCCGGGGTCACGGGATCTCCGCTGACCCCACCTGCCCTCCCCAGGCGATGGGTGAGAGGACACGGGGCAAATCAAAAGCTTCCCTTTGCACCAGGGAATATAAATTTGGCTTTCACCACGTTCCTGTCAAACATCGACGGCTCACACGCCACCTGATTGGATGTGACGGAGGTTCCTGCAAGTTGCAGGCCTACAGACTCGCAGGAGTATCCAAGAGGTGCTGGGAGATGCTCTCCTCCCCTTTATGATTCCTCCCCTATGGGCTGGAGGGGCAAGCTAGAAATAAAGTCTTGAATCAATCTCAAGCCTTGGGAATACAATTTGGACTCCAAGTGCCAACCCCAGGTGACTCTGTCACTCTTAACTCAGTCACGAGGGTCCAAATGATTTCCACGCCTCTTCGCACATCGGCAATTTCATCTAGCTGAAATAAGCCACATTGCCAGATATCCTACGACAAAAATTTACAAAGCTAATTGTACAAATTCAGATTGCGCTGCCAGGTGACACTTTCTCAACAGGTTCTCACAGGTTCTCAACCTTTTGGGGGTCAAACCTGTGGACCACCCACCTGCTTCGTCCAACACAAGCTGTCTTTTTTTAAATTTGAGTCATCTCTCCATGTTGTTTAGTTTAGTTTACTGTTTTTCTTCTACTTCCTCTTTGTGTAAATGTGCTTATCATCAAAGTCTGTCTCTGTTAGCATCTTCTTTATCCATTTGTAACATTAGCTTAATTCTACGCGCAAACCTGAACTTCACAAGCTAACGAGTTCTACCACAACAGCTTCCCGCAAATACTTCATAATTAAGGCATTATTAAGAAATAAATGGTGTATGCCCAGTGAAGCATTGGGTGGCTCATAATTCGAAAGGGATGCAGATCCTGTTAAGTTTGTATCAACAGCATCATGCAGTAATTCTAACAATGAATATTATAGGACTTTTTCAAAGAGATATTTCATTTGTAATGACCCCTTTTCAATGAACCCTTGCAATTTCACCGCGGAATCGAGAATCACTTGGATACGGCGTCAGGCGGGCTCTGCAGGTTTGATGACTTTCATATTGAGAGCCCATTGGGCCTGCGAGGCACTGAGAACGCTAGCATGACCCCCGTCCAACCCACTGCAAAGCTGCTCCCAGACTCTCGTCTTGCTTTGAGGCAGCCAATGAGAACCGCGTGGCTCCCCCTCGCGCCCTCCTCCATCGCTCCCCACCCCCCCTTGGTGGGTTGACGGTGAGCCTTGGATTTAATCACCTGATGCGGCACCAGTTAGTCTCAGCTGCCCGGAGGCCCCAAAGACCCTCCTTCCTCGATACCTGTCTCTCAGAGCAGCTGTGACCCCTGGACGCAGACACCCAATTATAGACGAGCGCTTGAGCCGAGAGCCAAATTCTATTGACGTCGACGGCAGGTATGATTGGTGGCGTGAGACAAGCGGAGGACGCCGCCACTCTCGCTCCAATCGATGGAAAAAAAACCTTGATGTCAACCTGCCTTCTCCGGCAATAACAAACAGAACAGCCGCAGTGAGATAATAAGTCAAGCTAATGACAGCCAGTTGTCCCACAGACAATTTGTCTGTGAAAGGGTCCAGTTCATCAGACAGGGTATGGAGGGCAGGGAAAGGGAAAAAAAGAACTCACCACAGTTATGAAACCTGCTACTCAAGTATGGAAAACCTCTCAGACTGCGTGGCTCGTAACCGCACCAGCAAAACACACAATCCGACCCGACCAATCAATGCAGAGACTGTAGAGGTTGTGTGGAGATGCAGCCTTGAATCCAAATACCGATGTTGATGTACAGACACGATAAACGTGTACAGTCCATCCGCAGGACCCAATAAATGTCCAAATAATCTCAAGGTTGTGTTCCCCTCCCGCTATTTCCCCTCCAAAACACGCACACACACACAGATTCCTCGCATCACGTCAATACTCCCTCCAAAATACCGTGTTTAGCCCTCATCAGGCTCCTATTCAAGAGCGTTTCCTCTGCGCTAAGCAAGCCACAGCAGGAAAAAGTTAATGGAACTAGGCTTATCCCGTAATGTAAATCAGCAGGTGGAGGAAAACGGCAGCAAAAAGGGAGAGTGACCATACGGGCGGCTCACGAGCCGACATGAAAGAAAATGCGATTTCACTTCGTTGTGATTGTTTTTCCTCTTGTGTCGCTTTCATGTCCTGTCCTGTCTGGCTCAAGCGGCTTTGTTCGGAGAAACGGGCGCAAAAATTCATTTTCAGCACTCGCCTTTGAGGACCTGTTCGCATCAGATAGTTTGTCTCTGGATGTGTTTTTTTTTTTTTTCCTCCCTAGGCTGAAAGCGGCGCAAACATCACAAAAGAGACATCGGGCAGAAAATTCATAACGATCAGCGTCCGTGAAGACAGATCACGCGGATGTGCCAGTCAAAACACAACTACGCTCTTCTGTCTGAGTCTCCCCACGTGAGCACGACGTCCAGGACACTCAGGGACACATTTCACACATATTGTACGTCTGTCGCCAGAGTAGTGTCACGTGCAAATGTCCTCAACGTTTTCAACGTCACGTTGTGCGAAGAAAAAACAAAACAAAAAACAAGCTCGCCCAGTGAAACCAGGTCATTTTGTTTCTTCAGGGCCTCAGAGCACTTACTGAATCAGAGGTGTGAAACTCATCAGCAGCATATGTACTGTATTTTTCATTGTATTAGTCACACTTTTTTTCATAGCTTAGCAGGGGGGGGGCGACTTATACTCAGATGCAACATATATGTGAAATTATTCATACAAATAATTTCACGCTGGCGTGCTTCATCTACTTCTGGGGCACTTTACCTTCTTCCGGAGCTACAGGGTTAGCGGGGTCAGCATAGTATGCTAGCTGTGCTAAGCGACACACAGGAAGAAGGTTTCAATGGACGTAGTGATTTAGAGTGAGATAGAGGGTTGGGTTGACTTGCTGGTTCGTGTTTTATGCTTTAGTTATCTGAATAAATGTTATGTTTACATGCCAGACACGGACTCAGTTTGTTGTCTATGCCTCATGTTGCTATATAACCGTATATGTGCAACACTAGCATGCTATCCTGGCATGGATAGCTATTGAGCCTTTTTTTCTTACTCTATTGTTTTTATAATAACTTGTCTTTCAAGATGAAATGTCAGTCCTTGGTTCCGGATTTGGAAAATAAATTTCCCCCGAAAATTCCACTTATATTCTGGTGCGACTTATTTGTTTGTTTTTTTTCTTTTTTTGTTCATTGTTTATGCATTTTGGACTCTTGCGACTTATACTTCAGAGAGACTTATAGTCCTGAAAATATGGTAGCAAATGTGAAAACATAATTGAAAAAAACGTTTCCAGAAATGTGGGTATCCACAAAATGAAGTTGTTCGAGCATAAGATTTTTAATGTGTTATGGTGTCAGATGTTGTGTCGGAGTTCCTACCTGAAGAATTCCATGAAGGAGAAACCGTAGCCGTGTTGTTCGGCAATTCCGGCACACACAACGTTCGCTGACGCTCCAATCAACGTGCCATTTCCTTATCAGACAGAAAAACAATAATTCATCAGATTTACAAGCGAGGCGGCTGACAGGATGACCTGAAAGACAAGCAGGGGCCGCGTATCTCCATGTTTCATTAAGAATGTTTTCATTCGTGTCGATACGCCACATTTTCCACCTGGCGGGAGTTTTTCCTTCTCGCATTCTGCTCGCATCTCCCAAGGTGTCAGCGTGAGACGGAGCCCCGCCGTGACATCATCATACGGCCGATCGATAGGAAGCTGCCACGGCGGAGTTGATTAAAGCCGAACACCATGACAGCTCTCTCTCTCTCTCTCTTTTTGTGTGGCACTCAAACGCGGTCAGCCCACGCTCGGTGGGGGCCTCGCCGCCAAGGTAGTGTGAGAGGGGACGGCACAAAGATGAGCTCTCACTTCTGAGGGCATTGTGCCGCTC
>OMPJ01001224.1:7851-35234 GCA_900312935.1 Carapus acus
TTCAGCTGCCAAGCCACATCTTCTATCTGCCATCTTGATCCGAGCTGATGAGCGGCAGTTCCTTATGAAATTAAGTTGCGCTGAGACTGGAGCGAGCAGATGTTTTGTTTGAAAGCTTGCACGGAACCCTTGTGTGAGCCCTTGGGAACAGTGTTGCATACCAGAGCAGCGTGGTATTCTAAATGTAAATGCAGTCACCAGTCGTTGTAACAGATTTAATCAACTTTTAGTGGTTGTTTAATTTATGTTTTAGACTCCAAAGATCTTCCAGTGACTGTTTCAGGAATACATGAACCGTGACTTTTTTTTTTCAAAGTGCAGTTTTCACAATTTCAAGATCCTACTGCTCATTTACTGCAGAAAAGAGTTCACAAGCACAAACGTTGTCTGTTCATCAAATTAACCCTAAACCCAAACCGTCAAAGACACTGTTCCTCACACTGAGCTCATTTTTGTTGCTCACCTTTTCTTGCAAAGAAACACTCCCAAACACACCCAAATTAATGAGAAGGAGCAAGCCAGTCTATCTATTTAAAACTCTGAGGCAGTCTGCAGAAATGATTTTGGCTGTGCCTGAGGGCAGGGCTGAATGGCCTAAAAACAAAATTGCTATTTTTGCAAGTCCCGTGGAAATAGATTTTCTTTTTTCCCCAGATTTGCCATTATCTTTTCACAGAAAGTCATCAGCCAAACCATTTCATTTAACATCAGCACTACACCTAAATATCTTGACTATTGAGAAATCTAATCAGATGTTTTCATTCAGCAATGCATTCTAGGAAACTGACACCCAATCGTCAAGCTCTCAGTCAGAGACGTGTGTAGAAAAATTGATCATTTTCATCAGAACTGTCAAAGTCTGTCATTGCCCAGTCACATGGAGATTCTCAAGTTAATCTTTATGATGCACGCCCCTTGTCTCAGCGGAGCCACGAGCAAAATCCTAACAAAATGTAAACAAATGTAAATCATTCTTCTGGTATAGCCGAATTGGAAATAATCTGCAATCTGTAGGACTGACAAAGTTGATAAGTATGCATAGTGCATCTAGACAATCCACTTCAGTGACCATCAGACTTTATTACCGTGAATAGATTTTTCAGCATCCCTTAGTATAGCATTCCAACTCGGTCAGCGCACGTCTGACAAAGAAAACGTGAGTCAATCATGTAAGCTTGTTTTCATGGTCGTCAGCCTCTCTTCCAGAAGGGGCCAAGATTTGAAAACAACAAAACAAAACAAAAACTGCTATTTACCAAATTGAAAAGATCAGAGGATCATTAGTGGAAAACTATTACAAGTGCATTCTCACTAATTGCCTGACAAGAGATCATTAACAATGGGCAAGAACTTATTTCCCCTCATCAGATCATTTGCAGACCAAGTTGGATAAGAGTGAATAGAGCAGGAGAGGTGACGGGGAAGAGGGGTCGCTAAATTGAACAGGAGGCGGAGCAAATGATGGAAGCGTCAGAGAAATGCGTGTTTGCCAGCTCTGAAACGGGAGCTGAGGGAGGATGAAGGCAATCTGAGGCAGGAGCACAACAAACTTTCATCCTCTGCTGTGAGACGAATCTCACCAAAATAACCTCGTCTGCTCTTTGATTCCATTTTTGTATGGTTGTTGACATGTGAGACACCCGGCAGCACCTGACCCGATTTGGTGTTAAAGCGCAAAATATGTTGCAGCTAGTTGTAGCTACTGAACCAAAATTGTTCTGCTGTGCTGAAAAGGTTAAATTACAAGAGTACAGAGTAAACAATTCAGCAGTTACAACAAACAATTTCTTCCCATGGGTAAGATATATTGATTAAAATGGAATAAATTCAACACTGAATTCGTTTTCGTAATTAATGATAACCTTTTGTGTTGTTACTGGACTTAACATTCCTGTAATATGGGTCGTCATATGTGTCCTTTACACTCTCTCTGTTTTTCCTTTCTCCAAAATATTTTTCTTAATAGCAGCGACTTAAGTGACTTAAGTTATTATCTTCAAAGATGAATGAATCATTGAGACTTAGAAGCACAGTTTTATTTCTTTTGCGTCTATTTTAAGTACGATAAAGTTCATCCTGTAAAATTGTTTTGTGCTAGGTTGCTCTTAGATTTTTTTGTGGCCATTCTTGCATGCTCTCCTGTGCGCTTTTCTTTTGTGATGCCTTGTGCTCTTAGTCTGGTGCCATGGTGGTCATTGCATTGCATTATGTACTTGTGTGTGTGGGCGTCTGCGTGTACATGTGTGTGTGAGTGCATACACAAGTACGCATACACCCTCTCGATGGACAGCGATACAGTTAAACCCGTTTCCATGTCAGTCCACAGCAATCAGTCTCAAATGGCCTCCAAACACTGTGGGGCCCATCAGGACTTCTGATTATCCTGATTGCAAATTGCATAGTTGTCTACGTCTTTTGAAGGCTAACACCAGTTATGGTATAGCCCACCTCACGGTTACATAGCTACTGCCATACTTTTAGCCAGAAGCTGATTACCAAGGCAGCATGTCCACAAGTTTGCATCCCTGTGACAAAAGACGGCAATGCACAGTGCAACTTACTGCACTTACTTTTCTACATAAGAGAGGGCTGCTATTTCCGTCCACCCGGTTGCCATGCAGTATTGACGGGCAGATTGTGCAACGCGGCTTACTTTTTTTTTTTCTTTTTCCCCTGGCATCATAAGCAACCTCTTTGTCACCTTTTTCGCAAGTTTGTGCTTGTGCAAAAGCCACATGAAATGTACCATTCACGCTTTCCCCTTTGCTTTTCCGCGGCGGCAACACAGTCACTCAAGCAGACACACCAAGACGAAAACTAGGTCAAGACGAACCCTCAGAGATGCAGGCAGCCCTGTGAAATGAACAACCATTTTTTACATGAATACTAATCATCGTTGTTGCTGTCGGGATGAGCTTCACCCCCCCAAAAAAACACACATTATTTCTGCATCCCAGTCAACAGACACCAAAGGCGGGTTAGTTGCCCCTCGAACACACCACATCCATCCAGTGTTGTGACCTGTCTGAACTGTTGCAATTTTAAATATCCTGTCAAGTAGTAACCTGACAAACCTTATTTATTTGCTAAAACATATCCCCCAGCTGACATTTGAAAAAGCCCTTTCTCATTGCTTTTATTCGACAAATTCAGGTCTGTTCAGCAGAAAAGGTCAGGCCTGAGATTCTTTTATTTATCTGTTATTGTATTTGCCTACGTCCTCCAGACCAGCAATTCATATTCATTTAATGAACCTTAAAGGTCACTCTTAAAGCCTAAACCAAACAGATTTACACAGCTGCTGCTCAAAGGCTTTTTTCCCTCAGTGATATGGTCAACTTTGGTGAAAAATGAAGAAAAGGAACGGGTGAAATGCAGTGTTTGCCCTATCAAGCTATCGATAATCAAATGCCATTATATATTAAAAAGAGGGACACTTACCACAAAAAAAAACTATTTTGATGATGATTTACTAGGATTATTATTAAGAAAAAGTCACTTGTTTTTAAAAGTCTGTCGAAGTGAATCTTTGATGAATCTGAAATCCATGATCTCCCACTTCTTTTTACTTATTCTGCACTATAACTGGTCTAAAATCTGACCACAAAGTCCAAAGTAGCTTTGCTGTGCACTTATATGCACCATAAACACCCAATTTTGGTCAATAGAATTGCTGCTATATTTATACTTTGCATGCACCTCCTACAGACCTTTGAGTCACACCCTTCTGCTCAACCGGTGACACATGTCTGAGAGCAGGGAAGCGTGTTTGCATTAACCACAGGAAGTGCCCGACATGGTTGGAAAACCATAATTTGATCCATACGGAGTTCTTTCTCGTAGCATTGCAGCACAATAAGTAGCAGCTCAGTCTCACGCTTCGTTGTTGTACTGTTGGTGGTTAATACCTCGTTTTTCAACTGTTTGCAGCCAGATGAACAATACTCCTCCCAATATGATATAGAATAATTCCTCAAAGCTTTAAGCTCAGTTGTTTCCTAGGTCCATATGTCAAGAGTAGCGTTGAGAAAAACAAGATTGGAGGAGGAAGAAAAATGGATTTTACACTGTACCAAGAGGAATGGAGTCACAAGTATGATATGTATGCTCTGGTACATTTTATGTATCATCAGTACTTGGAAATGATTCACCTCAGAGCCATTTACCTCCCAGAGGGCGTTGAATTTGTTTAATGCTTTTATTGTTGGGTTACACCTCCATTACACAGGCAGCCATTAGGATAGAGGTATAGACATACAATATATACTATATGTATCATCCTTGAGCAAGGCAGTTACGCCGACTTCCGTTTGAAGGATAATCAAAGAGCCACGTATGACAGAGTGAGATTCCATATCGACCTTTTCATTTGTCTGTCTGTCTTTTTTTTCTTTTGTGTCCCCATAGGTCCAGAGGGTCTTGGCTTCAGCATTACGTCCAGAGATGTCCCCATCGGTGGCAGCGCTCCCATTTACGTCAAAAACATCCTTCCACGAGGGGCTGCAATCCAGGATGGACGATTGAAAGCTGGCGATCAATTGCAAGAGGTGAGGTCTTTATTAACCATGTCTGTCTCGTTTTTTTTTCGTCTGGAGTTGTTTCTTTGGATAATTAACCACCGACTCCAAATTCAGTCTGACAGAGTTTTTGTTGAGTCAAACTCCCTGCATGCACTTGACTGGAACATGACTGAACAACACAACCCCCCGACTTCAACTTCACAGTGGGAAAGTGGCTTGAAGGAGCAATATTTTGATTATCCTTCAATCCCCCTGACATGAAAGTCAAGTCGCTCCACATTTAAGGAGACAATTAAGTTTAATTTGGGCTCCGAGTGGCTGAGATTAGCATGTTTATGGTGAGGCTGAGGGCACGCTTCCATCTGCTCGCTGTCATGATGCCTCCCATGCGGCACCTAAAAGTCTGTTCTCTTTTTCTGCTTGTGTTTGTGTGTGTGTACGTCTGTGTGTGTGGGTAGGTTAGTGGAGTGGACTTGAGCGGGAAGACCCAAGAGGAGGTGGTTGCCCTCCTGCGGGCCACACCTATGGATTGTATCGTGAACCTGTTAGTGCTCCGCCAAGAGGATTCTCTGCTGCCCCGTGAAGTGGTGAGTGTCTAAAAAAATCTCTTTCCCTTTTTTTTCTGTGCTGCCGGTTCAATTCCAGGCTCCAGAATCCATAACGTTACTGCACAGCCCCGCTGCTGCTCAGGTCGAGAGGGGGGTGGGGAATACAGACAGGCGTTAGTCAAGTATTAAAAAAACAAAACAAAATGAAAGAAAGGTTGCAGTGCATGTAACAACCCTCACCTCTGCACGCTGTTGCAACAAGGAAAACACAGGCAGGTGAACACACACATATGTACACACACACACAATACTTCAACAAATCGCGGAAGACACCTGCCACCAGTGTGTAGAAGTGAACTCACCGGCGCCCCAACACCAATCAGTGCTCACAGACACACACACCACTAATACAGCTCTGAACGCATTCGGCTCACCTATGACACATCGATGACACACGGACACACACACACACACACAAACACACTCCCACTCACACCCACGCTCCGGATATACAGGGTGACTTTGCCTGTCGTGCAGCAGATGGCCAGGCTGCTGCCCTTGTCCTGCCCATGTTCAGCGGCCCTGACAGCGTCGCGGCACCTTGGCAGACCAGAACGGCCCTGAAGGCACCTCACGACTACCCACAATGCTCAGCCTGACATCCGGCTGTTAACCCCTCCATAGGCGCCTGTCAGACATACACTGGTGGTCCTTATCCACATATTCTGCTGTAATGTGGCTCCCCAGGAGGAAACTCAAATAAGATTTCACTTTGTTGTTATTCTGTTGATTTGTTCAGGCCTTTTTTTTTTTTTTTTTCAACTTTTTGTTTTCCCCTTTACAAGAGCTTACCCAAGGACTGCCAGGAATGGCCAAATGACTTTTTCGTTGTGATATCCCAGGTCTCTGACTCAGCCCATCTCTGCAAGGCGGAGTGTGGGGAACTGCGGGGGCTCTGTTCACCACATGACACATGTGTTGGAAAAAAAAAAATCTGTCCCACCATGTCGTCACGGTGCTACATGTATATTTGATGGCAGTGCCCCTCTTACCCGCTCAGGCTCGACCACGGAGCCTGGGAGTGAAGGAGTCACGCGCTTAATAATCCCTCTCCCTTTGTTTCCTCTATCAAACTTCCACGCAAGGCTGCTCATTATTTTTTTATCGTGCTACATTTTGTACATCCGTCTTTTTCTATTTCTCTTCCCTTGTTGTTTCTTTTTTTCTGATGAACCCCTACGAGCATTTCCGTGCTTTTTAAATCCCCTCCCTGATAAGATTCCCTGCACTCCATTCGTACCATTTAATACAAATAAAGCCCGTAAGGAAAGCGTGGCGGATAATTGTCTCTGCTGACATTAAATGAGAGAGGGGATATGTGTGCAATCATACTGCACATCGCAGTGTTTGAACACATATGGAGACACACACATGTATGCTGATAGTGTTGACAACCCTGTCATTCATTTATAAAGTGTAGCCCTTATACACAGGCTGACACTCAATGCGCGCACACACAGAGAGGAAGGAGTGTGATTCCAGTGGTTTAAAGGAAAATTGAGAGGATCTGCCTCTTTGTTTAGCTGACATTTGCCTGCCGATGTTTAATGTCAGTGCTGACAGTCCCTCCTCGTCTGGCTTTGTTTTGACGTTGCATTGTGTGCTGGGCATAATGTGCCGAGCACCTCGGAGGAATTAATTCACCCTGTCTGCATGTCGGCTTGGAGTCTTTAGTTACCCCGGCGGTTGTGCATTTTGACATGCTTTCGGCGGCACCAGTGGCAGCTCTCAATAGCTTTTGCTAAACATATATTCACTCAGATGGGAAAAGGTTAAATGGCAGCAGAGCGGAATGGGGCGTTGCCTCGCTCATTTCTGCTCTCTGCGTTTATCTAACTACCCTTTTCTCCTCACTCTCATTTTCCTCTCCCTTCATCAATGCTACCAATAGATTTTCTCTGACAGGCAGCGTGTGTTGTATCAGATAACATAACCTTTACCAAGCTAAGGACTTGTCATTTTAACTCGGCTCTTGAATCCCTCTTCTCCTCTCTAGCCCTCCACCCTTGAAATTTTTTGATGATATTCACATTTGATCAGTGTCCAATGTCTGTCAGCTAAATGTTGATAATAATTTATGGCTATTTCCTCCGATAACGTTTGCGATATTCAGACCTTTTAGATACTCTTTGCGAAAATGAGAGAGGCGGAGAGATCGTTAGGTGATAATGATGGATACATCAGAGGTTTCTCTGAAGGAGAGGTCAATCCTTGTAGATGCTCTTAGAGTTTCTGTTCAGTCAGAGGCTGAACAAAGTGACCTAGTGGGTTACTGAGTTGAGAGAGGGTTTGTGCTTGAGGAGCATTCATGTTGGAACAAACGCAGTATCCAACATGGATGCTAGTGGGTACACAGAATATGTTTTGTTTTATCTCTTTTGCATTTCAATTATGTGTCTCAGTTTTACCCCTCTGACCATTATTATTCTAACACAATGACTATTGGGATAAATCTGACCAGACTCGCACCTGAAAAACACCCGTTCATCACAATTAGAATGCTTTTCGCTTTCACCGCTCCCATTGATGCACTCCAGATGGGCGAATCAGCACAAAACAATAAACTGAAATTCATACAATATGCCTGCAAGAAGATGTCCTGACCTGTCCACTGGTGTACAATTTAGTGGTCTAAAAAATGGCAGTGGTCTCCCATTTGCTGTTTACCCGTAGTTCAGAGATGAGTAAAATTAAACTAAATAAAATTCAAAGGAAGAGAAAATATCATCAAAATGTGATGCAGTGGTTTATGCAGCTCTGCAGACAGTTGTCACAGGTGAGCATTAAGGCATAATGGGCTGGAGGAAGCCAGGGAGCCTCTGGGTCACAGAGGTCATGGCGCTCCTGATGAGTCACACATGTCTCGGTGCCCTTATATCATGCCGTCTCTCTCCAGGAACACTATTTTTATCTGCAATTGAGGAATCCGGCGAGCAAGTGCCCTCACCAGGCCTCTGTGGTGACAAAACGGAGGCCACCTGAGCCATGAAACAGTACATTAAAATCTGTACTTTATGGTGGCATTGCACATGTCACTGATCCATTAGCAGCTATATCTGCCCAGCAATGAGAGTCTTAATTGCGCAATTAATCCCGGCCTCCAGATTAATGTGACAGCTAAAGTTATGGCCCATGTGAACGCCGGGGCACAGTGGTGCTGACGGTTAAAGTGGACTAATCCAAGTCCACTCCACGTGCTGACCCAGCTTTAAAACCCTCCTTGTCCACTGGCCACTGAGATGCAATCAAGGCAATCAAACTTGCTCCATTTGATTGTTTGATTGGATTGTTATTCTTTTCTAGACTTAAAGTTCTAGAGGATGATTAAATAGAAGTCACATGCATTGACATGGATTTGGTATTAAACAAGTAAGCTATTGTTCGTTGTCCCAAGTTCAGGCAGTGAACTTGCACCATTATTCAGCACAGATGATATCGCTTGTTTATTCTGTTACCCACGCGGCGCTGCCACAAAGCGGCTTTTGTTGCGGTGCGGGCAGCACGGCGAGGTGAGCCTTCATGCCTGGCCTGTATTAAAGGTAGGACAACAGCAGACTTATGCGGCTCCATTGATTTCCCGGCAGCGGCGATCCATTCGCTGCGCTGGTGGAGGTAGAAATGAATTGACGCGAGACAAGCAAAACGCAATTACCTTTATCTGAGTCAAGTAAATGTTTCAAAGTGTTTGTCGGGGCTGCCCGCTTAGCCCCGCTCTCTCATTTGCCTCCCAAACAAAAGAACTCAACTTTAGTCTGTGCTCCTTGTACTCGTTTTCGACAATTGTATTCAAATGGAAGAACATTCTGCTGTCGCTCTCTGTCTGTCAGTGCACCTTTATTGGTTGGTTGCTTTATTTATTTGACTTTCTTTTTGATGGAATTAATCAAGCCTGAAGGAAATGGCCTTGCTTTGTTTGACGTGTCCTCATTCCAAGACATTCTGAGAGAAGTTAGGAGCTCAGCACCTCGCTGAAGAACATTTTACCTTGGGAATGTGTTCATTGAACCTTCTCGACGGGAACCTGGAATGAAACCGATGACCCTTCAGGTTTTGAGACAGCTCCACCTGTTGCTCCATGCCAGCCTGGGGTTAGCATCACCTCGTCCAAACCAGTCCCCAGTTTGTGTGTTTTGCCTAGAGATTTCAGTAAATCCCCTTTGCTTTCCTCTAATACCTACATTATTAGCATTTAATGTTGGAACTGGAGCAGCTGCTACATGCTACCATCAATCTTTTGCTGTGGCATCAAAGTGGTGATTAACAGAGTTGCCCTAAGTCACATTCCACAAATAGGCTAAGCAATTGGAATATTTAGGTGTTAGCATAATTAGACATGCCTCAGAGTTGAGCTTTTATTTGGCCTTGGCATAAGGATGATGTAAGGTGTTGCAACATTTTGTTAATATGCCAAAGACAGAATTTCTTCTTGTCTATCTTTCAAAATGGCTGATTTATGATATTTTGGATTTTCCAGCCAGGCATTTTAGTCGGGCAAAAACTTGGCAAAGAAGCCGGCGCAGATGTCACAACTTTATGGCGGAGGTGATAATTTAAGGTTGTTTCTGCCGTATTCGCACTTCTTCGCTAATGAATTCCCAGACTTACAATGTGATTCAACTTAGGAATGGACCAGCTGTAACAATATAATTAGATGTAATCAGCAAATTGCTTCAGCGCAAGAAATAGCTGACCCCATGTCTGTGAATCCATCCAAAAAAGAAGTCTTGATTCAGATGCCATTGAATGGCAATAATAACCATAACGGCCTCTGTAATGGGACTTTTTTTCACATTTAGTTCTACTTGTGTGTGTGTGTGTGTGTGTGTGTGTGTGAGTTTCTTTAATATACTGTATATTATTCTACAATCTATTCTACAATCTACTATATATTCTACAATCATGATGTCATACAAACAGCTTTTCAGAACACTCTGAAATCTGAAGTGAAGGCAAAGAAGCAGTGGATGCCTCCCACAGGTCACTTTCGCTGCTTTTCCATGGCTTAAATGCATCTAAATTAACAGGGCACAGCTAAATTGTGATAGTGGGGCTCAGTTGTGGCCACAGAACCCAATAAGTCCTCAAAAAAGCAAGAAAAAACTGCATCTTTTTGTAGCAACACATCACTCAAATTGTCTCCAGAAAGCTTTGCTGCAGTCCAGTGGAAAAACACCCATTTTCACTTCTGGTCCCCCTTTCTGTTCCCGTTCCTGACTCGACGTCAAAGAGGAATTCTCTCTGGAATGATCTGCCCAGTTTGGGCGGCATTCCGATCAGAGGGCAGAGTTCGGGAAAACGTGCCCTGTCATAATCAAAGTCAATGCTGCCAAGCGCGGCTGAAGACAGCGCCAGCCTGCTTAACGATTTCCAAGCATGTCTCGTGGCCGCCACCTGTTTTCGTTTAGCACTTTTCAGCAGCTGTTCCTATAATTATGCGTGCTGTCAGTGCAGAGAACGGGAGCGTGCGCCGCCGCATTGTGCTCTGCTGATAAACAAGGTAGTTAAAGGCCACTTATGGCGACACAGTTACTCTCCCGAAGGGGATTTGACGTCTGTTTCCAGAATGGAAGTGCGTATGTGCCATTGGACATAGTGAGGCGCTTTTTATCTGCCATTACGCTGAGATGAGAGGCATCTGCTTCGTGATGTGCATCAACACTTTGGTGCCATTGAGGCACCTTGGCAAAACACTTTTTTTTTCTCGCCTTCGATGTGTATAGGATGGAATTGCCAGCTAAACTGCTCACAGTGACGTCTTGTTTCAACCTCTGCCAGCGTTTGACTGCATTGGGGCAGCCGACGGTGAATTCTGCCCCCGCACCAACGCCGGTGCCCTGTATTCAGGGGGTGATCAGACAGAGGCAGCTTGTGATGAACGGTGCTAAAACCTTAACACGAGCTAAAAATAGCCTGGCCTTAAAGTTTTGATTAGGCTGGGCTGAAGTTGTGACTGCGTGACATTGCCCCCGCGACACAGTCTGAACCGTAAAATGAAATTAATGCAGACGTGTTTAAGAGTTTCTCTGTGTAGTTCCAAAGACTGATCCACAAATCAAAATGACTGACAGGCATAACCAGACGCAGTAATTTGCCTCTTAATTCAGGCAAGGCAGTTGCATGCCTCTGAAGTATGTCAATAAATCGAGTCACTAAATTGAGTTTTTTTATTATGCTTTTTTTGTGTCTCTGTTTGCTGCTCAAATAAACTGAGAAACTAATATTCAACAAATAGAAGGTGCCCATGTAACATAAAATGCTAATGGAGAGATAAAGGAATTTTCAAGAAGAACATTTCCCTTCATTGCACAATGTCTTCAATCACAATTAAAGGTTACAAAGATATTCAAGGTGGCATGTCAAACCTCCAACACAAATGGAAACATTCATCATGTGCCGATTTTCTGCTTTGGTACATTTACATATTTTTGGTGTTTTGAGTTGCTTTTTTCTTCCCAACACTACAGAGGGATTAATGGTGTGAGTGAAACCACAGAGTCTAAATCAGAAATACTTAATAATACCCAGAGGGAAATTATAAACCAGACTGGTGGACTGAGTCTCGTCTGTGCCTTCAGGCAATAAATACTCCTGCTGCCCAGCGTGAACACAGGAAAGTGAGAGGGAAAAAAATACAGTAAAATGAAGCATTATATCTAGCAGAACATTGTTTTGAGGCACAGCCAACACCATGAAATGTTTTGGCTCTTCGCCTTCACGCCACATGTGGCTGTGCCGAGGCAGTGGCAGTGATAAAATCAGCCCCAGCCGTCTTGCGACTCTGCGGGGTCCAAACACCAAATGAAATGGAGAAAAGAAAACCTGGATTGAGAATGTTTTTATTTATCTAATCTAGAAGAAAAAAAATAGCCTGCCAAGGGTAACATACAGGCCTGCTCGGTAATAATGGTGTTTTGCATCTTCAGCTCCCTGCACAGTTCATTTCCAACAAATCTGTACTTTGCACAGGAGTTTGTGGTACGAAACTGACAGTTTCTCACCTGCCTGCCACGTGCTCGTCCAGGTTAATTGTTCCCTCTCTGCTCCCTTGACCCACTCTGCGGCAGATCTCTCTTTCACCTAGAAGTGTTTCATATTTTTTGTTGAAACTTGTTGTCGAAAAGAAATACAGCTAAAAGAAATGTGTGTCACAATACTTGCAGCATGCACCTCTCTTGCAATTACACCCTTGGCTGATTTCCTTTAGCCCCTTTCAAATTCATTTGGAATGACCTTTATGTCACCAAATTGGAAAGAAGTTTCCAACTGTGTTAATTGTTTTAGGCAGTGATGTGCAGAGAACTCAGTGTTATGTGTGAATTGAAGTAATTGTGATTCATTTGCGCTCTCTGTTCCCCCTTTGTTTTCCTTTTCCTCTTGTTTCGCCGCCTCTACTGTGCTGTTTCCCTGACTCACACACGCACACACAAACACGCACGTGCACTGCATGCTCGTTTTCCTGTTAACATCTGACACATTTAGCAAAAGCCCCAGTAAAAAGGTGGAGCGCCAGGAGTAGCGCTCTCCACTCTCACTGTACTCGTGCCCCACTGTCATGTTAATAGACCACAGCCAACAGCTTTTCGGAATCGTACTGTTGATTGAAAATTGCTTTACCGTGTTGGGATCTTTTCCAGGGGAGGATCTATCAGGGACACAAGGAAGAACTCTGATTTGGGCCATGACAAACACAACAATGCATATCTGTCATAGTGATGATGGCAACTGGAGATATGGACTGTGTAAATTACGCACATCATATATTGTCCACACCCCCTCCCTCTTTTGATTTATTCTGCCTTATCATTTTATCCTTATTTTCCGCTGATAATGCAGCAAATATTGCCTTAAACGTGGGTTCGGGCAAAGCGTGGCCCGTGGCTAAGCTTTATAGCCAGCTTGAAACCTGAACCTCCACTCTCCACCTATCTAAATATATGCATTTAAAATCACATTTAACTCACAGTTTTGGTACTTCTTAGATGATATAAACGCAAACACTGCAATTAAAAACGTAACACCCCAAGACACTTTATTCATGAGCCTTTTTACAGTGTCGACACACTGTTTCTCTCCACATTTATCAGCTAGTGAAGGTGAGAAAATACAAACTTGTGTTAATGAGTGCACAAGGTGATAGGTGCAGAGTGATGAGGAACGGAAAGTTGATGGGGTGATGATTTCAATTTAATTCAGTTAAGGAGGCAACTGACACACGTTCCACCCTGTGGAGCAAAGAGGCGTAGAACCTCTTCGCTGGTTTATCAGTTGCGGCGTTTTCCTTCCATTCCTCTGGGGTGACCATTACACCCATTACGCCGAATATGTCCGCAACAGTACGCATCTCATGACGTGCAAGGACAGCGCAGGAACGCGAACAGACCGTTACGAATTTAATGTGGTGCAAATCCTCTGAGAACAGCAAAATTAAATGTTTGTACATTCATACTTTTTTTAGCTGTTCACAAAATAGAAGTTGCGTCATCACTGCAGCAGTGGTGTAGATGTCGTCAGAGGTCACCCTATTTTGTAACGGAGCCTGATGTAATTCTTACAGACTCAGACTCATCTATGCTTAGGACCTTTGTGCCTGGTACGCGCGCACACACACACACACACACACACACACACACACACACACACACTTGCATTCAACACACATGCTGTAGCCTGGACCAATGTACTGATTCTTTTCTCTCCCCTTCATTTGGCGGTGGTTGAGTCCAGGGCTGCTTGCTTGCGCAGGATCGGGGTGGCGAGGCCTGTCAAGCAGCCTGACAAACTCATTCCTGGCTAACGGCGCTTGTTCCTGTCTGATGAAAATGTTACACGGCTCTCTCATACTCTTGGCCCACTATTCCCGCAACACAGCTCTGAGTGGGTGGTTATTCTGTCATCATTTTGGAAGGGCAGACGCGCACGCACACACACACACACGCACACACACACACACACACACATAGGCATGCATGCACACACACACGCACGCGCACACACACACGCGCGCTCATTCGATCCAGTGTGATTTTTTCATCATATTATCCTCTGCTGCTAGGCTGAAAGCATCTGCACAGACATAACTGGTCACCTGTATTCATTTATTTTATTTCCAAATAACATCTTCATTATTGGCTGACCCTGCCAAAACCGCACAAGGCCGTTCATTCAAAAGCATCCTTTTGAGCTCATAGGTGGTTTGTTTGTGTGTGTGGTTGTCATGGACTTGCATTGGAGATGGAGCGACCGACCCACACAGTTTTACCAGCGTCCCGTCACCTATGGTGATAGGATTCTCTATCGCCTGGCAAGAGGGTAGTGAAACCTTGTTGATACATTAAATTCATCCCTTCAGGGGGTAAATGTTGTTCCTTACTTCTTTCAGTTTCCTATCTGGTCTGCTCAGTTGTCTAAGGGAAAATAAGGGTTCATTTCCTGAGAGGAGAGGTGTTTTCTGCCACGGAAGGGGGCGTTGAAATGCAGCCTGATTAAATGGATTCCTCCGCAATGACTTTGCCAAAGGTTCTGGGGGCTGACAGAGCTCGGTCGCGCCGACAGTTGTGATGCCATTTTGAATGCGCAAGGAAAAAAAAACAAAACACAAAACAAAACGGGAGGGTTCCTTTGGAGAATAGGGGCTCAGTCTGAAGGTGTTGAAAAGCGCCTCCACCTGAATGCACTGCTGCATCCTAATAACTTCCCAAAAACACACACACACATACACACACACAGACACACACACACATGCGCACACACACACCTTATGTACCCGACTCCCCACCTTCCCTTGGCTCTCTCTTTATCTAAGCAGCTGTGAAGGACACACACCTGGCTGCTATCCATTTGGCTGGCTCTGTGTGTGTATGTGTGTGTGCGCATGCGAGTGTATTGATGTGAGCCTATTTAAAAAGGTCTTGCGCTGGGTTTCAAAGGCTGATTGCGCTCACAACCTGTTATTGTCCCACGGTATTCAGCCTCAGTGGCGATGATTGCATGCAGTTTGGGCGTATATTTCACAAGCAATGGCCGTTTGACAACATCACTGATTGGAGAGACAAAACCTCAGATCTTTACACCTCTAATTGTCTGTAAATGTGTGTGTGGATGCATGAATTGGAAACACTGATCCCCTTGAAGAAATAACTTTCGTGTTTAATTCAGGTTTTAGGGAGTGCCAATTGTGAATTCAAAGTGGAGCTAAGCATCAAACCAGCAACCTAATGATTTTGAGATTTGAACTCCACTTGTAGGCTTTGCCAACGCCCGAAAGTAAGGTCAGTTTGAGCCCAGTTTTGTTTGCGTAATTTATCAGTCAATTGATGAATGAAATTAGCTCTGGGCTCCACCCACCCTCTTTATTCCAAACTATCCTTACAAGGGAAACATTCATCTTTATTGCTGCAGATGTGTCATATTTTGGCTCTTCACCTTGATGTGGTGTTGCCGATGAATAACAAATGTAGGTAGATAGGTAGGTAGGTAGGTAGGTAGGTAGGTAGGTAAGATAGATAGATAGATAGATAGATAGTAGCCCATATACAGCCCTGCAAGTACAGTTATAAAGATACTATGCATCATGTGCATGTTGTTGAACTGAGGTGTGTATTGCACAGTGGAGATGATGTCTGTTGTGTGGGTCAGGGGTGTTGTGTGTTGCATTGTGGAGAGTGGCAGGGGAGGATTTTCTCTTTCATCCCTTTGAGATTAATTTTACAGGTATTTTTAGAAATAAAGTCCAGTGTTGGTCAGGGGTTTGTAACGGTTGTTTCCACCATTGATTGATCTGGTCTGGGTTTGAGGCACCTGCATCTCAAAAATCATGCCTCCGTGGCAATTGATTTTCTTTCTCTCATGTTTGATGCATCTAACACACATGGCCCTGTGCAAAATGGTTCTGTAATTAGTTTGACAAAAGGCTCCGAGCATCATGCAGGAAATAGGGGTCAGGTTCTTAACATGTCACCAATTCCCCTCACTGGGGTTTTTGTTCAAAGCAAGCCTGTGTTTGAGCACCAAATTGCTACCTGGCGCTTTCAAAGTTCGCCGCCATCCCCACTGAGCTCAATGCTGTGGAAAGGAATTAGCGACGCTCAGGTGGACAGCGCAGGCAATTGACGCTGACAGCGCTGAGATATGTGACATGGTTGCCATCCATTTTGCTTTCTTCTCTTGCTCCCTTCATCATCTGCCTCTTTATCTTGTCTCCTGCCCGCCTTCCATTTTGTCATCATTCATACAGCCCCGTCTCTCCATTTACTGTTTGCTCTGCCGTTGTGTTATCTCTATTTTTTGTTATCTTTGTTTGTCTTTTGGTGAAGTTTTAAGTCAGCGGCTGCGCAGCACCACGGGAAAGTGAACAGATTCAATTTTTCAGTTGTGCTGTTGCGGTGTAAACTTTGTCTATAAAGTTCCTTACTTTCCCTACTCAAGATCAGTACGTGTCACTTCCTGTCATCCTTCCAAGAGGTCATCTATACATCAGCAGCTGAAGCTCATTAATGAAATGTTACAGAGATTTTGTATTTTAATTGGATTAATTCCCCCCTCCTCTCTCTCAGCTGCCTGATGATGATGACATGGTGTTAACTCCAGATGGCAAACGAGAGTTCATGACCTTCGAGATTCCCCTGAACGACTCGGGATCCGCAGGTTTGGGGGTTAGCGTCAAGGGCAACAGATCCAAGGAGAACCAAGACGACTTGGGGATATTTGTGAAATCCATCATAAATGGTGGAGCAGCTAGCAAGGTAAGTGCATGATTGTTTTATTTTTTGTCACTGTGGATTGACTGAAGTAATTTAGTGTCATACCGCTAATTTCTGAAGTTTAGGAACACAGTTTATGTTCCCTTGTCCTTATCAGCCTGGAAGTCCCAAACATGAAACATTTTTGAAGTGATTTTCCAGCAACTTTAGTCATCTTTTCTAGACACATTTGCCCTGGTTGAATTCAGTGGTGAAATAAATCTAAAAAACAAAACTTCAAATTTGCTCTTCCCTCATCTGATGATGTTTTTCCGCAGGATGGACGTCTGCACGTCAACGATCAACTCATTGCAGTCAACGGTGAGTCGTTGATTGGGAAGACGAACCAAGAAGCCATGGAAACTCTGCGCAAGTCCATGTCTGTAGAGGGCAACAAGCGAGGGATGATTCAGCTCGTTGTGGCGCGGAGGCTCTCCAAAAGTAATCAGGTAGGCGTACGTCTCCTGCACCCGGGACTAATTATCGTCCCAACCAGGAGTCCGTTTTAATTGTCTGACCTTTATTTGGATACGATCGTTAGTATTCCAGCCACGCGCAGGTGCAGCGCTTCAGATGTGGACTGCAAACCATGGTCGCATCCACATCATGGGCGTGGCCCCATCAGAGAAACGCTGCATGTATGCTGCGTGGAGCAGGCGAGGAAGGCCCGGCTATCTTTCCCCTGCGCATAATGATAAATGAGAGTGGTTTTCCTCCGCCAGGCCTTTGCCCCTAATCTATCCGCCGTAGGTTTTAGGAGGTGGGAGATAGGGAGCGGGAAAGATCTTCATGAAGCGACCACACGGCCATGCAAATCTTCAAACAATCCCATTTCCCGCGTGAAATAGCCGATACTGTCTCAGGTCCGTCTTGGCCCTCAGTCGTTCGCCATTTCCCGTTGCCCACAGCAGACCGTGATATGATATCTAAGAGGCACCTCTCAAGTTGTGATTGACAGGCCGGTGGAATAACACTGTAGGATGGGCCGATAAAGGAAAATGTATTGCAGCAAGGGTGGATATTTGTCATGAGGCAACAGCCCGGAATATTGATAACAAGAGGATTTCATCCTCATGAAATGTGCATCCGGATTCCGAGCTAATCCAGGCCTGGCTATCTTCAAGAAAAAGTGAAATGAATTAATCTTCCTCTGCACTGACACCGCCTATATTCTCTCCCGTGCGCTTGGCTGAGAAGACGAGGATCTATTGCCATCTTCGCCTGGCTTTGGCAAAGTGCTCTAAGCTGGTTTAGCTGAATGCGAATGAAAGAAATGCAAGGTAACGGGTTTTTCAGCATTGGCAGTTCACACACTTGCGCGTGCACACATCTACTCACACACACACACGCACACACACACACACACACACACACTCTACACACATCTACACACACTCATTGGCCCTGCAGTCAGGGCTAGTAGTTCAGGTTTGATTAGTGTCGTTGTGACTTTAATTGGAGTCTGTGTCCCGTGGCTGTGTGTCAGTTTGGTGCCCCACGCTGAGCCGCAGCCCCTCTGCCTCTCCCCTTCTTGGCCCACCGGCCTTTGTCTCCCACTGCTGCTGGTTTTCTTTGTGTCATTTTAATTGTCATCTTTTGTTTCTCCCAGTCTTGTGGCTCTCCCCACCGGTTAACAGGTCGAACACAGCTCACATGATGGCCAAGGCTTGAAATCAATACCCAGACAGTGGGCACATTGAACTGTTTGCTTTTATCAGCACATTCTCTTTTTCTCTTTCTGAACTTTTTTTTTTGCTGTGTTATCTTTCAGTTTGCCTCTCCGCTTCTTCTCCTTTATGTCTCCATCCTTGAGAGAGGAAGAGAGGACACAGGTCTTAGTGATGCCCTTAGCTCACTGAACGTTATCAGTCTGCTCCAGTCATCCCTCCCTCCTCATAATCCCTCACTAAAGAGACGGGCATGCATGCCAATGGCTCTTAAAAGTTGCCAAAGGGGTCAGTGTGTGGTCAAACCATTCAGAAACATTATTGCAGAGAGAAGAGTGGAGGAAGACAAGTCCAACTGAATTGCGTTTGCACAAGGTTAACATTCAAGAAATATTAGGATTAACAAACACACCTAGACAGACAGACAGACAGACAGACAGACAGACAGACAGACAGACCGGGATACTGGATATTGGGAATAATGTAGAAAGACAAAAAGACCAAGAAAGGGGCCAAGCCTCAGAGCCCCGCCCTCCTCTTCTCGGCAGGGCAGACACTGTATGTCTAGAGTCGCCGGTTTGCCGCTGTCACAAGGCCGAATGGGAGTGAGCACTGGAGGCCACCAGTGAAATGAATCAGATCCATCACTGTCTGCATGGGGGAGGGTGGCCAGCACCATAGCCTATTGCATCAGGGAGGATGGGGGCATGGGGTGTGGGGTGAGAGGACTTTGATAGGCCGCAGCGTATCCAGGCCACCCCACCCCATGAAAATTACATTGATTTCATCATGGTTTGGTTCTGCCATGCCACAGCGGCGCCCGCATCTCCGTCACATTCAATAGCTGGAAAGCAGTCACTGCTGCGACCGATGGGGTGGTGGTGGTGGTGGTGGTGGAGATGGTGATGGGAGGCGGGGGGGAAGAAGGGAGGGTCAAAGATGAGAGTTTCAATAAGCAGGCTCGTGGTTAAGCCCCAAGTCTGAGCGAAGCTTTTAAAGCAGCTGTAATGAGTGGCCTTTGCCGTGGGCTAAATGAGAATGCTTACTGACCTTAAAATAACAAAAACACTCCAGCATTATGAAGGATAACTAAGACAAACAAAGCAACGTATGTGTACCGCTCCGACACTCAAGGTTACTCTGACATCCATGCATCTGAATGTGAACTCCCTCTATTAGCTTTCTCCTAGCAAAGCTCAGAAATGCTGTATCTGTCAAGCAGGTTAGAAATGCCATTGTGCTGTGGAATTTATATCATGGATTCTCAATTGTAGTTCTGAGCAGATTATCATATACATCAATAACAAGTTTGTCACTTTCATAAAAGTGTTGTGTGGCAGAGGAATAATTTACATGTTTATTTGTTTACAACTGTTGCCAATTTCAATCACACTTTTTCCAGTTATCACTCACTTTCCCATACTTTTTGATGTTTCCAACGCACCAGTAACCGCACAGATGGGTGCCAGAGTGCATAACCACATACACTGGCCCTCCTAGAAAAACTGTACCAGAGCAATTATTTTTTTCATCTGCTCCGATTCCACAGATAGCCTCTGGTTGAAAAAGCATCATTTTGACCCAGATAGTCAAGCATAGTGATTGGTCACTGCCCGATTTGTTTGAGGCATGGTAATTGCGCCACTTCCTCAGTGACTGTGTAATCTCTCTTTCAGTATCCGAGTTCTATAAATACATCATCACACATTCTTAAGATATTCAATTTATGAAAAGTCGCCACAGTTCTCTCACTTTTTTCCACTCTTTTTGCCAGACTTTTTCATTATTCTCCATCCTCTTCATCTCAACGCGCAGCGCGATCTTTAAGATGGAGAGCCCGAGGTCCTAAAAGTGGCTTTGAACAAATGTGGTCAAAATTCAGTGCTCAATACAGTCAGTGCAGCTCCTTTAATTTTACATTTGTCAATGAAGAAAACAATTTTGATAATGTGTCAGAATTGCAGCACACTGATTAAACGCGGCAGCCTTACATTACTTGCAACAGCTGAAATTGCGGGTATTGAAGGCATGAATCGAAAGGATACATTCATGCCAAATTACTATGTATATATAATGGAAGTGTCACAATTTTTTTTATGGTGGTATGTCTCAAATACTGTAATTTGCTAGATCAAGGCCTGGTCTAGATTTGAGTGCAGAGACTTTTCTTACTTGGAGACGCATCTCACTAAATATAGTACAGTATTTTACCGACCATAAGGCGCACCACATTACAAGGTGCAATATCAATGACGGGGTCTATTTTCATGTATGAGGCGCACTGGGTTATAAGGCACATGGTTAAACATAAACCTCACAAAGCAAAACAAAACTGTTAGGTAAGTCGAACGTTATTCACTTCATTCACAATAACTGATATTACTCAATTGTAACAAATACAGAAAAATGTGCTTATGGTTTAAATCATTCGTCTCTTACAAATCCATGGAATTCTTCATCCTCAATGTCTGAGTTTAACAACTGGGCAATTTTAGCTTCAAGCATGATGGGTTCCCTCTCGTCATTGTCCAAGTCAATCTTGTTGCTGTTATTTGGCTATTCAGCATTGATTCCGGCTCTCTTGAAAGCTGAGACCATAGTTAGCACAGATACCTTAGCCAGGCAGTTTTATTATGCTGAAGGTCAGTACATACCAATATCACAAAAAATGGCAGAAGTAAGCGTACCACGTTCTGTTCTCTGATTGGTGTACTGTTGCTAGCTATAGTGGAAACCCGAAGTTAGTATGATGGTGGTACCACATACTATTTCAACATCTGATTATAATTGCATTATGTTACAGATTTGAAAATTTGGTTTATGTGAAAAACATTGGCTTGATATCTAATTATTCTAAGGTAATATTGACTAGACATTGGATGATGGTTACTTGCCAGCACTACGTAATTAGTTATCTAACATAGTCTGACATTGCAACCCATTTAGGACCGACAGTAATATGTCAGCTGGCAATAGTCTGACAATCAACCAAGCGCTTACTTGAGTTGCACTAAAACATATTGACAGATTTTTGAGTGCACCGTATAAAACTGGTACGAGGTCAGTAAGTACAACAAGGGTTCATACATAAGGTTCTAGATTATGAGACACATGGGAGATTTTTCAGAAAATTGAAGGATTTTATAGTGCCAAAAAACTTAAACAGCGATAAAGTGTATTTCCTCCTGTGTGTCTTAATAACACCATATGCAAAAATGAAACTGTACATCATTGCCTTTGCAGTTTAGATTACAGTATATCATTTGTAAGGTGATTTGGCACTTGTTTGTGTTTCCCTCCATGACCCCCTCCTATATTGTAAAGATCCTCCTCATTAAAAGAACATCTCCTGTGAACCTCCTCTGCAGTCCAGGACAGTGAAGTGGATAGTGCCTGTGGAATATTCTGTCTGAACTCCACGGGTCCTGACTATTCGCATCAGGCCAGGTCAGGTTTTGCACGCTGAGCTTGGGTCGACACAGCTCGGGCGAATATAAATGAGTCAAAACAAATATCTGACGTGTGGAAGCAATTGTGTTCAACAAGGGAGAGCAAACTAGCACGTTCTCTGTTCTTCTGTTTGAATTCAGAGCTCTTTGCTCCGGGTTACCAGATCAGGTGGACGCACGTTGTTATGCTCCGTCTCTCTATCTCGCTCTCATCCTGTGTGTGAACTCTGGCTCACACAGGCTGTGTTTGTTGCTCTGTGTTGAGGCAGAGGTCGTAACATTGTTGAGATATTTATCACATGGATATTCTAAAACCAGGCAGACTGCTGCATGCTGATGTCTGGACTTTCATTTCTCTGATTTGGAGTTCATCATGCCTGTGTTTTTCTGGTGTCTGAGACCAATGCGTCCCGCAGCCGTCGGCCATCTTGGCCAGACTATTTTGACTTTGAAGCTGTGCAAGAAAAGTTACCCTAAAATGATTTGCAAACACAAACCTTTTTCATCCTTCTTGCCTCACAGCCAAGGATAAAACGTTTGGTTCCTGCCACATGTGGACACATGCGTTGCAGTTTCACAGCGTGCCACCTTTACGTCCCTGTGCCATGCACTCTGTATAATGATTCATGAGACAGCCTCATCCCGAGGAAAGTGACCCTATGCCCCTCTAGCCACCATCTCTCCATCTGATTGCTTCTGTTTATTGGAATAGAGATGTGTCTCACTCCTGCAATTTTCCTTTTTCTTTTTAGCTTTCAGCTTGTGTCAGCAGTGCTGGGTCAAGAGTGCGGCGAGATATAAACGTAACTTTTATGTTAATTATTTCCCCCTCCTTGACCACTTGAAAGAATTTCCAGTCCACCAATCCCAATTATGTAAATACCCAGAGGGACAAGAAATGACTGCAGAGAGGCTCCCGGCCTTTAGTCACCTGAGATATGAGTTTTTATGCCACCTTGTTTTCCCATTTTCTCAAACCAGAGATATATTACAAGAAAAAAATGGCCATCCTTGTGAGCGATTGCTCAGCAAACGAAGCAGTCATGATAAATGCATCTTGCCTCTTCCACCACGTCGCTGAGGCTCTCTTGTACAGGATGTCTAATGAATATGAATGCCTTTGCATCCTGGGTCTTTCAATTCCATATCTGCTTTTCACACACATTACATTAGCAAACTGTATGGAAAGTGTGCACTCGTGACTTAACCGACATCTAGTGCCTATTCCAGAAAGAATAATGCACTCAGCATAGTACAACAGTGTACATTATATCTGATATGTAATATCAGATGATTTCAAAAAGAAAGAAGCACACATCATACATTTAGAATAAAATAATTTGTTGAGCTCCGACAAAAAAAAAAAAAAAAAAGATGAACAAGAAAGTTTCAACTTGTAAGTACTAGCAGCAGGACCAGTGCTGTATTACTGATGAGGAGTGTGGAGCCGAGCAGAAGGATCAAAGCAGCCCCTCGCCGCTGCCTTCACCTTGGATTCGTTGCATCATGTGAAATTGCGTCCGTGGCAGCTTCGATAACCCGCAGAAAAGTCGAGATGCAAAGGCCGGCATATAAAAGACAAACTCAAGACGCCCTTTAAGATGCCAATGAGCCAGTCGGAATCCATCGCAGTGGAGCGTCACAGTTCGTCAACTGGAGGAACGCTCATGTAAAGAGACAAGCAGGAAGGAAGTGGCCGGGGTCTAACAAAAGAGGCGCGCCCAGACGGGACGAGGCCTGATCGATAGGGCCTTCAAAGAGCCATCAGTCAGAGCCCGGCCCAGTAAATTATGCTTTTATTAGTATTGAGCCGTCCACTGTTGGGAGAGGGAGAGTGGGAGTTTGTACAGCGCTCAGAGCTTAGTAAACAGCGGGATTAGAGGGAGTATGTATCAACTCCCCTTTTCCTGTTTTTTGTAACTCCTTTCAGATCAGGTTCTTGCTTGCTGTCATGGCAAAGCAGATACTTCATGCAAAAGAAACATGCACAGTGGTGCACTCTGGGAAATGCAGTCTGTATCGACTAAACTCGACTAAATTAAGGAAAGTAGACGGTCAATTGGAAAAAAAAAAGCAATTTCAGGAATGCGGTTTGCTCACTCCTCGCCCTAGCTGCTCTCTTAGGACTCATTTAGGAGCAGCGGGGGGGAACCTCAGCAATGCCAATTGAGAGAGTAATATATTGAGTCTGGTGGTTGAGTGGGCCGCTTGGGCTCGGGACTACCACGGCAAAGTGTGTGCTTTAACGTCTCCAATCCAAGGGCTGCTAAGCAGCCAACGTGAGTGTGCGACTTCAAATACTCTTCACATTTCGTGGGTTCATCTCAGCAGTGAGGTTATGATGCTCCAGTCGAAGATGAGCTCAATATCAAGGCACGGCGCTTAAGTGTCAAATGTAAATTCAGGCAAGATTAGTGTTATTGTGGTGCACTTTCGCTGAGTGAGTTCACCGTTCATACCTGTTTTTTTCCCCCTGAGGTGCACTACAACATTCAGAGCTGTCAGTAAACTTGAAGTATGAAGTATTTTCTGGTGGATATCAAGGTAGAATGTTGTCCTCTAAATGAGCCCTCATATTGGTTCAGATCAACTGCAGTCACAGTCACTCCCTCCAAAATGCTGGAAAGTCAAAGAACTAATAATTTGGCGCATAGTCAAATTCACAGAATCAAAGGGAAAATTTTATTCAGACACAAATATGAAATTTAGTCGGTGCTCATGCTGAATATTTGAAAGGTTTGTGTTTTGCGTCTCAAGTCACAAGCCTCCGGTCACGATGCAAGACTGTTACATGTCACACGGGATCTCTTTCATGATACATGGGAACTCCTGAGACATGTCAGCTGCCCCTTTATACCCAGTCGGTGCCCTGATACTAAGTGACTATGCCTGTGAGTTCCCTGTGCACGTGGCTAGTGTTAGAAGAGGTTGGGGGTGGATGGGAAAAGCTAATGAACAGGGATATCTGGCCAGCGGGGAGGCCGCTGCTGCCCAGGGCAGGATGCAGCGTCTTAAGCAGTGTAATTACAGCATTACGGTGAAGGTTGGCCGGATTACGGCCTTAGCAACAGGCTGAGCAGAGGAATGGTTGTGGGTGAGGCATCATGAGCCCGAGTTGACAGTAAAAGCCCAGACTTGTCAACGCCGTGCTTCCTCTACCTCTCTGTTGTTCTCAAGGTCAGTGGGAGATGGTGGTGCACAAGAAAAAAAACAAACGTATGTGTGTGTGTTTGTGTGTGTGTGCTCGCATTTACTGAACACACACTCGTGCATGGACTGTACAGGCTGTAGCTCATGGCCAGGATATGTGAGTCCAGTGGGAGCCAAGCAGCGGCGCCGGCTCTCGATGGAGCTCAGTGTAAATCACACTGCTCCCTCCCTCAGTCAACAGGATAATCCACTCTCGAAATGACTAGATTAAGACAGACTAAACACATGATGAGGTGATGAATAATGTCGCTGAGGGAATAGGGGAACCACACAGAGACAGAAAGATTTGGCAGCAACACACAGGTAGAGGAACATGTGGACCATACTTTGCGAACTGTAAGGCACACCTCCCTTTAAATCACTCCCTAACTCAGAGGTCGAGGAGCTTTTCATCAGCAGGGAGCATAAATGAAAATTTTCACCTCTCCCACACTATCCGTAATTGCTGTCTCACAACTATGAGTTGGTCGAATTGTGCTTTCATTGATACCAAAGTTTGTCTGCCCCAGCTTTGACATATCCAGCTACAAAGATATAACTTTTAAAGTCTTAACTTTTCTGGCACGCTAAGTAGCACTGCCCAAAGCCATCAGGGATGCAGGATGTTTCAATGGCATCGTGAATCACATACAGGTGTATGTGAGAGGAAGTCAAAAATGAACACGGTGCCTGTGTAGTAAACAAACAGAACATGTGATTCAGATCTCGCAAGATTGTTTGAGAAGGAATGATGAATCGTGACCGTTAATTAGCCACTGTCTTGCCATCTACAGTACAGTAATCCAGTGGCATGCCATTATTTGTACAGTACTAAGCCTCGGTTGTCAGCTGTGGCGGATGGCTGAAATAAGCGCGTTTTCAGAATTTCAGGAAACATTTCCACAGATGCGTGAGTCCTTGAATGTAGACCTGCGGATAGCTGGGGGTTTACTTTGCTTGGCTGTTCAGCGAAGATTCTGTCTATCATAATCGGACCACAGTTAGCATGTGGCAGAGGTAAGCGCATTTCATACTGTCCTCTGTTTGGCTTACAGCTACAGTGGACAACTAGATTAGTGTGACTAACTTTTATACAACTTCCCTGTGTCAGCTGGGAATGGTCCGACTATCAATCAAGAGGCTTACCAAGGTTGCACTCAAACATTTTGACAGATTTCTGAGCGCAGTGTACCACGTAGACTTGGTTTGAGGTCAGTAAGCACATTTTCATACATAAGGTGCGCCAGATTTAAGGCACACTGCCAACTTTGGAGAACATTTTAGGACTGCTAAGATTTTAAGTGCACTTAGCAGTGTGAAAAATACTGTATTTTTTATAATTCTTTCTGTGACTTTCTTGATTTGATTTTTGGATATGCATATACTCCATTCTTCTATTTTCTTTTAATTTTCTTTCTCTCAATTCAATCTTTTTTTTTGCTTTTTTTGTATTTGGGAGGCTTAGTTAGGCACCTGTTGGAGGCTCTGTGCCTTGTTCATTGGCGCTCCAGCATTGCTTGTGAGGAGTCAGGAGAACCTTGTAACCTTCAGTTGTGTTACAAGAACATATTGGTATATATTATTGTCGTTAAGCACAAGAAATTGGCAAAGTGGACGGTAAGCAGGATATAACCCACCACTTTGTCAGTTTTTTTCCCCTTTTTTTCAAGACTTGGTGGAGTTATATGCCATTTAGCTTTTACATATCCACTTTTCCTTTTGATGCAGCACAATTTTAGCAGAGCAGGTTGCTACCATCAGGGCAAACTGCAGGATATGTTTAACATCCCCCGCGTTGATTTGAGTGCATTAGCATTCACGGCAGTGGACTCAATTAACACTGGCTGCACATAGGTTAAAGCGCTGCCATTTTTGCATTACACGGCATGACATTGATCCCAAAGTCAATTTGCTGTAGACGCCAGTGCTTATTTATGTCTTTCAGTTCCTCTGTTACGACGAGATAGAGAGAGAAAGTGACAGCTTCATATATTTTTTTCTTCTGAGGTTCATTCCTCCTGACATGTTTCGTATGTGGGCATTTATATCATTCCATTCACGACCACCCCTATGCTTCACTTTACTCTATGGCTGCACTTTTACATCTCTTACACTGTTCCACGCAGATTGAAAGGTTCAGGGGGAAACAGAGCGGAACAGATGGTGTAAAACAGAGTTGATTAAACTAAATTATTTTCCCACAACTGAAGCA
>OMPJ01001229.1:8371-26212 GCA_900312935.1 Carapus acus
TGGACAGCTTCCAGCAATGTGACTGGCCCGCTACGCTTCATCTCTCGCCCCACCAGAGAGAGAGAGAGAGAGAGAGACACACACACACACACACACACACACACACACACACACACACACACACACACACACACCAACGTCAGGATGCTGATTCCGGTCCAGACATGCAGTCCCGTGAAGGAGCAGCATCATCTGTAGCCCACAGCTCCCCTTTTTAGCTCCATCGCCGACACAATGTGGCTTCATCTGCCGTGGGGGAAATAACCAAAGATGTGGATACCGACAGAGGAGGAAAAAATCGGAGTTGGTGAGTGAATTCTGCCTTTTTCTATTTGGGTAAGCCCGCAGGTTCTCCGACGCTCGGCTGGTCTGTTTTGAATGACTTTTATCGTAGCGGGCTGGCGATGGCAGCATTTGCGCGACATCCATCCAAATGTGTTTGTGGACATACCGCAGAAGCTATTCCGCGGTTCGGCTCGGTTATTTGTCTATTACGCCGAATACACCCAGTGGAAAACACACGCATACACACACACGCACCACACACTCTATATATAATGGCTGATAGGCACGACCAGTGACTGCATAGAGAGCCAGGCGGGTGCGTGGGATGCTACAGCCTCCAACCAGCACCTCTAAGACGCAGATCTCTGCCTGCTCTACTCCCACGGCCGCTGCGTGGAATCTCCAAAATGCCTTTATTTTAAATTTTCTCCCGGTCTACGTGGCAAGCAAAATGCGCCAGTGTAGGGTAAGGTTAAAGCCTTTTCTCCCAGGAACGTATTTAGAGGAGGGGGTGGGGATGGGGGGTAGGAGGAGGACGGAGAAGACGTTGAAGAGGGGGGAAAAAAAACATGGTTCGTTTTGAAACCACTAGGGGGCGTCACTATCGCATCCTCACCAACAGGTGCAGGCTGAAGCCCTACCTGTGGACGGAGATAGGTCCTACCGATGGTGCAACGCCGGCGTGCGCGCTCACGAACACTCACGCACGCGCCCGGTAAACAGACCCACGGTTAATGTAAACTCGGCCCACCTGGCTCACACACTCGTTGTAGGGAGTGAGTGAGTCATGGTCAGGGCCTCAGCTTGTTGCATGCGGGGTGTATACAGTTCCATATCACACCTCTCGTCACACACTCACACACACACACTTACACGCAAAGAGAGAGACACCCACCCACGCACGCCCACGTTGTTTGCGGGTATTACATCGATCACGGCCGCTGCGCAGCCTCCGCGAAATGAATATCAACGCAAGGACGCGCACAAGCTGCGTGCCCATCGCCTGAACACTGCGGCTTTTTCTTTGCTTCTTCTTTTTTTTTGCCTTTTCTTCTTTTGCCTTTTTTTTGAGTGCAGGGTGGCCTTAGCCCACATGTGTACCTGGAGTGGGCCTGACTTGGGATGCAGGGAGTTCTTTATTCTTTCCCTCTTCATTGAGGATGAGGGAGAGAAGCAACAGTGTGCGCAGCTTCCCCCGCATGAGGAGATGTGCTTCCATGCTGGCTGAGAGCAGCTCCAAGCACTGCAGAACAGTAAAAACCGGCCTGTCCTCTTCCCTGTAGTGGAGGCTTTGCAGGCTGTTAGTCCTCTCTGCAGCCTCGCACACGTCATTGGTGGCATCAGGCTGGATTTGTCCTCTTGATGTCCTCCTGGTGTAAATGTATATGGTCATCCCCTGCATGTCCTCCTAAAGCTCCCAGTCTGCGCCGGGGGAATGGGTTGCACAGCGCTTAATTAAAGCTTAATGCCTTTGTTAGCATCACCTGAGCTTCATTACTGATGTCTGGCTTGTGTTTATGGTGGAATTTGTAAGGCTTTGATGGGCTGGTGTGGTTATGTGCAGCATTGGAGGAGACCTTTTACAGTTTGAACCTTGACAGTTTCAGTTTGGTTAAATTCTATTTGATTTATCATTGTTATGATAACGCCTGACAGTACAAAAAGGTTTTCCCTGCTTATCATTTGACAATTATTAATATTCTAAGGTGATAAAGACGAAGATTTCAAATACAATACTAAGAAGGCCATCGTTATCTGAGAGGAAGGGTAGTATTCTCTCCTTTTCTCAGTATAGGCATGAATTCTACCTGCGCATTGTGTTTCCAATGCCGTCACGAGCTGGGGTTGGGGACGCGTTTTTGTGTTTTGATGGACCGTATGTAAAAACGGAATAACAGGATCGGAGTTGCAATGTCAGTTTCAGCGTTGCAGATGTGGGCGAGAAGATGTCGTCCTCTGCTCTTCGAGCTAGAAATCAGTATGTGTCAAGATGTTAGCATAGGCAAGTGTTTGACATTCAGACTGTGGGCATAGTGTTTGTTCGCCCTGCCTGCTCAAGACACAGAAGCATGTCGTCTATGAGCGAGAAGCAATAGGAAACAAAGTTATGTTAGCGGCCATCTGAGTCACCAGCTGAGAATTGGAGAGAACAAATATATTTTAGCACCAAGGTTTGGAGGGTTTTGGCTGTCGTTAGCAGGCAGTTGTTTAGAGGAGACAACAGGCCAGTTTGTCATAGTGCTAATAATGTTTCCTGTCGTTCTGGCAGCTTTCTGTCACCTGTCCTGTCCTCTGCTGAGTGTCCCGCCTCTGTGGGCCACCGTAAAGTTGGACACAGTCAGTTCCTCCGCAACCCTAAAACCAATTCAATTCAATTCAATTCAATTCAATTCAATTCAATTCAATTCAATTTCTACAGCGACAAATTATAACAGAAGTTATCTCAAGGCGCTTTCTAAGATAAAGTTACAGACAGAGACCCAATACATTTCTCCCATTAACAAGCACTAGGTGACAGTAGCAAGGAAAAATTCCCCTTTAGTAGGTAGAAACCTTAGACAGACTAGGCTGCAGGTGGGCGGCCATCTGCATTGCCAGGAAGCACCATTTCGACTTTATGCTTCTTTACTTGAGTCAATACCACAGTGTCCTCCCCCACCCTCACCCCCTCGCTGAGGGTGGGTTTAATGTGGGTTTAGGTTTGATGTGTTTGCTCCATAGGTGCAAATCCCCCTCTCCTCTACTGCCCCCTCATCAGCGAGGCAGTTGGCATGTAGAACGTGACGTTAGCAACAAGGTGTTTTTGGGGGGAGGCATGGCTCATGTTCAGCAGTCGTCTGGAGACTGATTCAGAGTGGCTGATTTAATTCCAGGTTTCTCCAAATGCGACGCTTAAGTGTTGATGAACAAGACACTCGACATGTTACTGCTTTACTGCAGCCGATCAAAGGCAGAGAGGTGATTTCTCCCTGAAGGTTACGGATAGCAAAGTATATCTAAATAAAGTGCAGACAACACAGATATGCTGTATTTTCATTAATCATCCCAAGGTGGCATTCTAATGGTAGTGCAACATATCACTCATTGCAGAGAACCTTGACAGGCCGCAGGCGAAGTGTGTTTGGCTTCTTTTGGCATTCACTCACACGCACACAAGCACACATACACACACGCGCGCTTGGTGTAAACTGAAACACCGTTGCCTTTTATCTGGTCTGTGAGAGGCTTTTTCCACTCAACATGGACGACGTAGTCTGACATTGGCGGTAGAAAAGCTTGGAACACTCGTCGTATATTGGGCGAGTGATCCCAGTGTGATCATCTAGTTTAACATCATAATTCAATAAATTGATAATCTGTGAATTATTTGCCATGCCATTTCACATTCAGAGAAAGGTGATGTAATGGCAATTGTAATATTCTCCTTGCGTGGCCTTTTTTGCGAGGCTGTGCCGAAAGTTGTGCCGCTATTTTTTTCTCTGGTGGAGGATATGTGGGAACCGTGCTGATAACGAGTCACCGAACTGCTGAGCTGGCGAACCAGTGTGGCATCTGTTCCTAAGAATCAACTCCAGCTCCTGTCCTCACGTCACACCAAACCCGAGCTGTCCCAGAATTTTAACGAGCAAAGGAACAATGGCAGTGAGGGCACAAGTGAGAGATGCACCTCCAAGGTTCATGAAAACGCTTTGTTGGGGTCTTCGCTTGGAAGTTTGATCAGCAGAGGCAAATAAACAAAGAGTTCCGACGGGTTTCAGTCGAGATCAATTCTCACGCGAACCCATTACAGTAAATACTTCTGTGATTTCTTGGAGGGTTTGGTATTTGTTGCATACCCAACACAACCTTTTTTTTTTCTGTTACCTTTTCTCAGTCACTGAATCCCTCAGCACTGCTCATTATGTTACCACACTGCCTCTGACCGAACCTCTTCCCAGCCCTGTCATCAATCCATCCCCACTCCGCTGCCACTCTCATTGACATACACTCACACCACCATCAGCACAACCAGTGTCCAGCTGTGATGTAATGCTGGAGGAGAGAGGATGTGCTGACCACCTAGGGTCCCTATAGAGTCCGTGAAGTGCCTTTTGTGGTCCTCCTGTGTTCATTTCCAATTGCATTATTGTACTTTAATTTGATTGTGATGCTCTGCCACTGCAATGAGAGACTCAACAGGAACAAAAATAGGATCCGGGAACTGTTACGTAATTTGAGACCAACTGGAATGAGAAAAACGGAAATCTGCTCATTTTTCTGCGCAGACGGGATCACGACTGTCCATCTCAGCTCGCTGCGAGTGAAAGTTTGGTGAAGACAGCGGGTAGGCGAGGTGGCTTTGGAAATTCCAATTCCGTCATCTGCCATTGTTTTAATGGCGGCTGTGTCTTGAGCCTGTGTTCTCTTTCATTTTTGGTTCCCCGCAGCCTATCATGGTCAGCATGTCGGAGACTAAGGTCCAATTGTGCCTTGGGTTGTGGCAATGATTTGCGGTGCGGGGATGAAATGTGGATGCGCTGTCCTTCTCTCCTGTCCCCGTCTCTGTCAGTCATCCCACGTGCATCCACTCCTGACACAGTCTCTGCTGAGGCGTCCGTCACTGCTGCGAGTGCGTATTTGCAATGTCACTCAGATTATTCAACAGACTCACTGTCACAAAGGAATGAATCCCTCCAGGTGGAAAAAAAAGGCAAACTTAAGCGTAACCGTCTCCCTCTACATCGTCTGCACAGACACGGTTGGTGGACTCGCACCATGATGCGGTGCAGCAGCCATGAGATTGCCATTTTAAATGCCCAGATCCCTGCTGCAGTTACAGTGAAGAAAGCCCTCTAGTTTGTAGATGATCTGTTGCCATGACTACCTCAGCCGGGCTGCCTAGCAGCTCTGTACCCTCAAACAGGCAATAGAGCGGGAGCCCCTCCTCCTCTTGCTCACTCGCCGCCTCCTCCTCCTCCTTCTCGTCCTCCCCAACCCTCCCAACCCCAGTCGCTGGGTCCCCTGGCTGGTTCATCAGCATAATGACGCACTCCAGAGGGCCACCATTTGTAAGCCTGTCAATCATTAGCGTAGCTGTCGAATTTTGTCTCCACAGAGGCGCGTGTGCGTTACTGGTTTGAAATAAAACGCCCCAGTTTAACCGCAAAGCCCCTGTATCGCAACGGGCGTCACCCTGATGATAATCCAGAGTCTTCCTTAGCTTTTGTGCTACTGGGTGCTCCCGGCACTAACTGCGCATGCTTGTCGCGCTCAGCCCACAGCTCCACAGTTCGCGTGGGGTCCATTTTCAAAGTTCAATTAACTTCACGTTGCACTAAAATCGAGACAGCCTCTCAATTAATTGCCAATTAAAATGCCGCCGTTCCTCTGTTGTGCAGGCTCGTTTGTAGTAATTAGTAAAGCTTCCCGGCTGTGTGTTTAGGGCGTTTGGGTGTCACGGTTTATTAAAAGTGCCGCCAGCCGCCGGTACACCCCCACAGGTCGCAAGGGTAAAGCCAGGACAAACGATGTCGTCTTTAGCTGCCGTGTTGTTCCCGTCCAGTAATCATTTGTCATCGTTTTAACAAAGAGGTTTCCGTCAGCTCGTTTACCCCCCGCTGTGACATTGTCGACTCAATTTTAATTTCTCTGTTTCATGGTCAGTGATCTGCAACTTCCGGTCATCGGTATGTCAGGCTCTGGTCCTGGAGATTGGGGAAACGGTGCAGATCCTCGAGAAGAGTGAAGGTATAAATCCTAATTTTTTTTCTTTTTACATCGGTCACACATTTTCATCGAACCAAATGCTGCACTGACAAGCTATCGCAGCTTCGATCTCAAACCTGTGGATATTTGGTCGAGAATGTAAATAAGTGCGACACTGATGTGCATGATCCTGATAATGTACTGCACTGAGAGTTTGTGAGGTTTTTTCAACACATTTATTTTTTATTATATTGTTTCTCATCAGGTTGGTACAGAGGCTATTCCACCAAGAAGCCATCTGTCAAGGTAAATACACAGACACACACATTTGTATCATCTATTATTATTTATTGTTATCTGCAGCTGTCTGCGAACGCCGGTTGGGAAAATCTCCCTTCTGGTGTTGCCTAGTGTTTTTGATCTCAACCGTTTTTGGTCAGCTGCATGTGCATGTGTGCACAGCTCTAAAACACCAAGCAAACCCAGTCTGTCAAGTACACACACACACTCACATGCACACAGATCGATACTCTGCACTGCAGTAGATGGTTTTTATATATCACCGACACGTGCCTACTGTTGAATTGATTGGTCACTAAAGTTTGTTTATGGCAGACCTTCGACCTGACCGGCAACCCCGAAAAGTGAAATGTGCAGAAATCCTTTGTGTCGGTAGAACGTTCCAGTCCAGATCAGTGTCTTAATTAGGCCTCTACCTAAACCACTAAACCCTCAAATTCAGCATTGGAAATCCTGATGCAGGTATTTTTTCATTGCGCGGGTACTGCTGTTCAACAGGAGTGTGGTTTGTGTGTGCTGGGAATGGTTTAAACACACAATAAGTCTTGGCAAATGTGGGTGTTTGCGGCTCCATGCTGTCCCCCTCCACTCTGCCGAGCTATTTACAGTTCCTACTCACACCCCGACATTTTGTTATGCACTCTGCTGCCCACATTTTGACTTCGCCCCGTATTCTCTCTCACTGGGTCTCTCTCACACATTTTGTGTCATGTGTGTATTTGTTTTTGTGTGTGTGTTTGTGTGTCTATGTGTGTGATATCACCACTGCCTTTTTATCACATCTGGCCGGCAGATTGGGAAAGGAAAGATGAAGCCGGTGGTTGCTAATGAAAGCTGTTAAAGGTTTTCGGCCTCTGCTCAGAGTGTGAAAGCACAGCGTTGTGTTTGGAAGGTGTAATGTTCCTTTTAATGTATTAAACGGAAGCCCTCACATGCAGCAAAAGAAACTGCTATAAAATGGTTATCCAAATAATACACACTAATTACTATTGCTTGGAAAAGGATGTTATTTATTTGTTCTAGGAAGCTGTTCATTAAGTCTTTGTGTCCGTTCGTCCACAGGGTATTTTCCCCATTGGTTATGTCCACCTGAAGAAATCCACAGTGACCAATAGGGGGTAAGTTTGCTGAAATAAATATCAGGCAGTGTTCACACATTTTTTATGTGATGAGTTCATCTTTGCCTATTTTCCTCACGTTAAGGGAGTTTTTTGCCACACTTGTTTTAGAGGGAAATGAATCGAAAAACATGTGTTCATACAAAGCAAAACGTAGCAATGATGAGACTCTTGCTTTGTGTAATCAAATGGCCCAGGTGCATCAAATGAAAGTGTATGTCTATTGCTTATTGTGTGTGTGTGTGTGTATGTAAGTGAATGTACATCCATGTAATCGAGTTCAACCCCATTGCTAATTTGTATAGAGCCCTTGAAAATTAGGACCAGACAGATGGTATCCTGCATACGCAAACTATATGCCAGCTGACACACACTGGCACACTTTGGTATTCACTTTATCGACTTCATTGTTGCAAAACCACTGATAGCTAGGAGTGTTGTGTATTAATATTCAATATGTGACCGAAGAGAGAGAATATACACACGCACGCACACACACGCACACACACACACATGCGCGTGCGCGTTTCCGGGATTAATCGATCAATGGATCAATAAAGAATCTACCTACCTACACACACGGGCGCATAAAGCAGGTGAGCGAATGCATGTATCGCGGGAGATCCCCCACTCTGTTCACAGCCATTGGAAATGTCCTCACTAGCTGTGATGTCCCCTCTTTGTCGTCTCATAGCTGCTTTTGCCATTTTACGTCTACCTTCACGCCATGACAGGCGTGACTGTTTGTGTGTGTGTGTGTGTGTGTGTGTGTGTGTGTGTGAGAGAGGGAGAGGAGAGACTGCATGTTGCAATTTATTTATTTCTTTTGTTCCCGTGGCTGCAGGCTGTGTGAGACTGTGGTGCCCCTGGAGGACCCCATCATCACAGAGACCACCTCCACCTTGCAGGAATGGGGCGTCTTGTGGAAGCAGCTCTATGTGGTCAGTCACACTTTTTAAACAACAACAGCTGGGAGTAGAAACGACATCAAAAACCCAGCCAAATCATTTTCCCCCATGTTATTCTTTTCATTTATGATAACCTTTGAGCCTCATTCACGTCTCAGCGTCCACCCCATGTGTTCGTTTACTATCTACGCACAAACAGCAGCGTGTGCCAGAGATAATGGCCGACATACCTATCGCATAAGATTTCACGCCCTGTCAATCAGCCCTAGCCGTAGTCGCCATGGGTATGCCCAGCCTTCCTCCCCCAGTTGCTCTCTGCATCATCTAGAGGTCCTTTGCCCCCTCACCAGCCTCCATCAGGCCTTCACTCATCTGCTAAAAGTGATTACAGGGAACCTAAAGCACTCTAAATCCTGCTAAGTGTCATGGAATGTTATATGTTACAAAGTAGGTCTGTTCTTTTTTCTTTTTTTTTTCTTTTTTTTTTTTTACATAACCTCTAGCTGAGGAGCCTCCCGGCTAGAGCGCGTGTGATGTAACTTCCTGTGAGGCTTGTCTAATGTGAAGCGCTACTTTGAGTCGCGCTCATCCCTCCCCCACTCGTGCCGCACACCGTTCCATGGTTGCATCTTAAAGAACGGAGTGTCTCATTGGCTGGATATGGACTCGTTTTGCCAACTAGAGTTCAGAGTATAGCCTCAGGGAGCTGCGGCCTAAACGCCGGCCGTGTATCTGTTGGCGAGGCTCGTAATTAGCCTGGCTGCATAGACGTCCGAGAGGCCTCGTCAGCTCTGACAAAAAAAAAACAAACCCACCACCCTCAGAGTTCATGCAGTGTTTATGCTCATTAAATTTACATGAGCATTGTAGTGGTGATTAATCTTTGCAATTATGCAAACAATTCTGGGCGGAAATGTGTGGTCTGTTACACCCATTAGACACCTGAATCAAAGGCATTGAGAGAGAGAAAGAGAGAGTGCAGCACTGTGACATGTAGATATATGATTGTGTTTTATTTGCATTCGCAAAAAGTCGAGATCTCGCAACCCCCAAGAACAGAGCTGGCTCAGAGACAACTGATCTGAATATTTGAACTTGCTCAACTATGTCAAGTGGAGATGTAAAGCCACTTCAGCTTTTGCCTTGAATCGTGGATTTCACTGTACAGCTCATCTCAGTGCTTCTGTTTTTATATTTGTCTTACAGAAACACAAGGTGGATCTGTTCCACAAACTGCGGCACGTGATGAACGAGCTCATCGACCTGCGGCGGCAGCTTATCCAGGGCCACCTCGCCCAGGACCAGACCCGTGAGATCAAGCGGCACATCACCGTCAGGCTCGATTGGGGCAACGAGTGAGCGACTATTTTTTGTTTGTGTGGGAACGCGGGGGCAGTTTCTGGACGAGCAGTATTTTTCATATTTTTCCTGGCACAATTTTAACAAAGAGCGTGGGTGCATAATAGCGTGATGTCACTTAACGGTGGTTTAGGAGATGAGTCAGACTTAAGAAGCTTACAGACGATGCACATTATTCATGGCGGAGGAAGAATGTTCCATATTCTACAGCCAAAACGTGCAGGGTTTAAGGAGTTTGAAACAGAATACGTCACGATCACGTTAAAGCAGGCACACACACGCTCACAGGCATTGGTGTGTGTTTGTGCGCAATAGATCACCTCTAGCGTGTGACATGCTTGACATCTCTTTCTATTTATAAGAAAACATGCTGGCTTGGAAATTGCCACCTCTCGTGCCACTATGACGAAATTTCCCTGGAAGAAAACAAGCAAAATGTCCGATTTGTCCGACAGCGTTGACAACACGTCAATTGTGTCTTGTTTACTCACATAGTGATTATAAATTGATCATGGTTACACATTGTTAGAGCCAGAGGTGAGCAGGAACAAGAAGTGCACTCGTTCCAAGCACCGTACCGAACTTCCTCAGCCTTCTGAACGCCTCGCCGGGCCCGTCATTACCAATTCATGTCGTGTGGCGTTCAGGCCCCGCCCAGCCATCTGTTTTCAGTGCGACTCAGCAACTGAGCATTCCCAGAGATGTGAAATATGTCTTGCGGAGCTGCACAGGAAAGTGGGACAATGTGGTGTGCGACAAACAGAATGTTAGCTGGGATGGAGTGAAGTGGGAAAACGTCCCTCGCGTGGACATGTGATGGAGGATGAGAGGGAGGAGGTTCAGACAGCATCTGAGGTGATGGCGATGTATTCGCCTGCTTTCAGTCAGCACCACAAAATACATTTCTGTCAAGTCTCCATGCTTTTTTTGTTAAGAATGAACATGTGAATCAGATGTAACGTGTTTTTTTTTTGTTTCCATTTTCCCTTCTCTGATTGCTACTGTGTTCTTTCACATCTATATCGCCCATCAGGCACCTGGGCTTGGACCTTGTTCCTAGGAAGGAGTTTGAAATGATTGACCCAGATCAGATCAGCGTCTCGGAACTGTACAAGCTGGTACGTCCAGTTTTCTCTGTATATCTGACTGTGCTGACACCCCAAAAATGTGTGGGTATGTGATATAGCCCTGCCTCCTGCTCTCCTCAAACTGCCGCTGCATATGCAGACGTGTGTGAATGTGCCGGCGAAGTAATCATCCGAAATAAGGTGACTTGTGTGAGTGTGCGCGGTGGAGCTGGTACAGATGGAGATGGATCACCTGACCTGTCCTCCACGCTCAGCTCGGCGCCATATTGAGCGTGAGTGCGATCCCCGGCAAACTATGCCAGTGTAAATGGATGTGACGGGCCGGAGTGAGCTAACCAAACCCACTGTAGATAGTGTTAAGTACTAGATATGGTTCGGATGGTGGCTGTGGTACTTTGGACACACCCACTGATTATGGATGACACTTACTCAGCTGATCACATCCTCCGAGGAGACACTTATACGTTAAGATGTTTAAAATCTAACACTCTCCAAGCAGTAGGCCAATTCTGGTGGATATCTCAGGGCCCATATGCCCATCCAAACTCTCTCCAACTGCCCCGCGGTCTCCCATTATCCTATTTCCATCTTTTCTCAGCTGTGCAGGCAGATTGTTAGTGCCCTAAACGCCGCCCAGGAACAACAGGTGAAAGCAAGCTTGGCTTTGGCAGAGCGGGAGGCTTTGGCACCTCGTCACGTGGAGGAGTGGAGTTGCTCTTCTGGCTGAGCTCAGCACAGAGAGAGAAAGAAGAAAGAGATGTGTGTCTGTGTGGGCAAAGCTGGCTTTGTCATCTCCCACACACATATACACACACACACACACAGACACACACACACACACACGCGTGCGCAGGAGTGAGCCCGTGTAGGCTCCTCTGAGTGTTGCAGGCTGACTGTATCATCCCGTCGCTTGTCCTCCGTCTGTAGGCAACTGTTTTTATAAACGCCTTCATCTATAGCTCGATTACTGAGTGTCTGCTGCAAGGTCAACGAACAGTGAACTCATTGTGTCTTTCTTCTCAATCTCTCCTTTTTTCAGCACGTATCCAGCAGACACTGTGGACAGCAAAGCACAAACCAGGTACGCCAGCATCGTCATTGCAACAATACACACGAAATATAATTTCATCACCACACTGGCACTTTGTCACTGACTCCACATCAGTGACTCACACGCTGATATTGACTTTTGCATTTTGAATAAATGCCCCAGATCGACAGTTTCAAGCAGGAAATGAATTGGATGCTGCTTGGGGAACGTCTGCAATGAGACGAAAAGATTTCAGCGCCAAATCTTTGAAAATTTGTCGTCGTAATTTTTCTGTATTGAACAGCCTTTCCCAACATGTGGAATGATTTCAGTTTGCAGTGCATGAATTCTAATGCTCGGATTCTTTATAACCACTCAAAGATGTTTTATTTCCACAACCCCCCAACCCCCACTCATCCATCCATAGGCACGCACACACGTTAGCACAGATGTACTTACCCACCCCCCCACAAACACACACATACACACACTCCACTGTTTTAATGTGCTGTTTGTCTCACACCTACCCACTCCCACACGCACTCACACTTCTGAACGTAATGTCTTGTTTGCTTCGTGTAAATCACGGTCATCATGGCCAGGGAGTCCATGTCTGCAACTCTTGCTCTGTTCCTCATGTCGTGACGACCTGATAATGGCTGCCCCCTCTTCATTCGCAGGGAGACAGCTTCCGACAGCGCCATGGCGACGGATGCCGAGTCCCAGTCTCGCATCACCTTTTCATCAATCTGAAGAGCTTCACTTACAATAGCATCAGCGAGGATGCCGACGTCTTCTTCTCTCTGTATGACACCCGAGAGGCCAAGCAGATCAGGTGTGCACACACACACACTCACCCATGCACACCGACACATTGACACACACCCGTGTCTGTGTGGCACATCGATGCAAACTCAGGATCTAACGGCACTACGGCTACTTCATGCAGTGAGAAGTTCATGGTGAGGCTGAACAAAAATGGAGGACCAAAGAATCCGGAGAAGGTGGACCGCCTGTGCGCACTTTTCACGGTAAACACTACTCTCCCTGCTGCTGCCTAGCACAAACACACATCAAAAAAAAACATCACTGGCTGCTGCCTCTCTCTTCTCAGGACCTTAGCAGCAAAGACCTGAAGCGAGACCTGTTCATCGTGGCACATGTCATTCGAACAGGTAACCATAGTCCTGTGTGTGTCTGTGTGTGTGTATGTGTGTGTCACACTAAAACGCTTAGCGATTGGTCTTGCATCTGACCTGCAGGCCGCATGCTACTGAACGACTCAAAGAAAGGTCCGCCCCACGTCCAGTACCGGCGACCTTATGGCTGTGCTGTTCTCGCCATGAGTGATGTTTTCCACACCATTACAGACCTCAAAGAGGAGAAGGACTTTGTGCTCAAAGTTTACACGTAAGTACAGTAGTTGTGGTGGTCAAATTGTTGAGTACGAAAAGGTGAACACACAGAGATGGAAGGAGATGTTGGAGGAACATTCCTCAAATGTTGTGCAACCCGAATGCCTCAGCGAAGACATGTGGACACATTTTTTCAGCAGAATGGACGATCACTGGACAATCAATGCCCACACATCTTGCGCCCGAGATATTGCGTGATGTGAATCCAGCTGCCTCTGTTAGGCCTCATTCACACTGAGAGAGGGACAGAGAGAGAGTGTTAGAGAGAAAGAGAAACCTGGCGAGTGGGGGAGAGAGGTGGAGTGTACACAGGGAGAGGCCACGCTTCAGATGATTGAGCAAAGTTCAAGGACAACGGAAATGCACCAAGCAAAGCATCTTTTCATCCTCAGTCTCCTTGAATTCACTCCTCTGTCCTCTTTGTCCACCACTGCGCTCTGAGCCGCATGCCATCCTCTCCGCACGGCTCGGTCGCAATGTCGAAGATCACAGCGAGGCAACTCTTGGCTTTAAAGTTCCTGTTTTCCAAGGGAAATGGACACATTCCAGCAAGCTCCTTCACCTAAAATGTGAGCTGTGATTCTGCCTTGTCCAGGTTGTCGACTTTCATAACACTCCGGTCTCTGCGTCCACCCCCTCCCCCTGCCGGTCCCAGGGGTCCACGGGCCACCGTAATGAAAAAGGCTGGCGCAGAGCTGGCTGTCAGCTTCGCTTAGCGCGCCAGGGCGTCCGGGCTAATGCGTGGCTTAGTGGCACCTCCCCCCACACTGCACCTCTGCTCCTGGAGGAAATCAGCTGGGGGACACATGCTGTTCATGTAGACTGTATTCCCCGCGCACACTCACATGCTAACACACTCACACACAACGCGGGCGTGCGCACGCACATCCTCACACTCACTCAAACACACAAACGCGCACACACAGACGCACACAATGCTTATACCCCTCCATCTGGGTACACTAATGGATGTGTTGTTAACTGCCCTTACTCTTGCTCCATCACTTGCTGTCTCATTTTGTCTCTTTCTCTATGTCTGCTCAGATGTAACAATGAAAACGAGTGGTACCAGGTACACGAGAACATCATCCGAAAGTCCAACACCAAGTATTCAGCACCCAGCACCAACTATGGTATGTCAGACCTACCTCTTTTTGACATCAGTAATGATGTCATCAGCGGGGGATGGTTGGGAGGGGTGAAATGTTTAACTTTTCCCACATATCAAAGCGTTTCAGCACCCACACACTGGACAGCCAACTGTCTCCGCGAAGATGAAAAGAAGTCAGTCTGTGTTCAATGTCAGAGTTTCATGAGGCGTCAGCGGGGTGAGGGGTGCGAGTGAAAGATTTCACCTCTCCCACACATGCAGCAACGTTTCAGCATCTCTCCTGTTGTGCAGCAAGCGCAGCGGCCATTACTCGGGGCTGTATTAAGTCAGTTTCATCTTTACGCAGGACTGCATTTTTTTTCCCGTAAGCCGTGGTTAGCCACAGTACAAGTCCAAGAGCCATATGTGGCTCTTCAGCGATAAAGTCCCTACCCCTGCTCTCGACCAACCTTCTTTGTTTTGTGCCCATTGGCACATATTTGTTGAAACACAGCCAAAGGTGAGCTATATTCAAGTAAAGCAGGATGCTAGCTCCAGATTTTGCTGAAGGACACTCTTGCTTGGACGCAGGTGGACACATGTTCACGCTGGCACATGTGAGATAGCAGATTGTGTTTGTTTTCTGATTTGCCTTTGCTGTTTTAAGGTCTCAGAAAGGCTAATTTTCATTTTTTGACGCAATTCAACAGTTCATTGTGTTGTGTCATTTACTGTTATTTGTAGAATTTCCAGGATGGCCAGCACAAGTAATCGTCTGCAACATTCTACTCAAGTTAAAAACAGAATCAATTGACCAATCTCTCTCTTTCTCTCAAACATCACCTCTTCTCTCCCTTCTTTCCTTATCAAACTTTTCTCAATCCCAAACCTCTCACCCCTCATCTCCACATTTCTGCCTGTCTTGTCCACCTACGCACACACACATTCACGTTTTCTTGCCTAGGCCTCATCATTTCTCTGCAGCTGCTGAGGGGCGAGTTGGAGCAGATTAGGCGGGAGAACCAGGCTGTGTTCAACAGGGCCCTGGCACTGACGCGGAAACTAGGCTTTCCAGATGTCATCCTTCCAGGTAAGGTAGGGAGAAGGAGAAGGCTGTGGCACGGTTGGGGGTTAGGGACAGAGGATTAGTGCAGATGCCTGGTCGAGGGGACAGATGGAAAGGAGGCACAGGAAACAGGGAAGGTCACAGAGGGAGGGGAGGGGAGCAGCTGCCAAACACGGTGCTGGAAAGTTCTATCAAGCTTCAGATCCTCAGATCAAATAACAGTGTAAGATCATATCATGAGTGGATTCAGATATTCTAGATCAGATTCTCGATCTCCTCTTCTCCTCTTTTCTCCTCTCTCTCTCCCCCTCCGCTCTCCTCTTCATCTCGTCCCCTCTCCTCTCCTAGCCTCACTGTTAGTGACTCATCTGTCCCCGCGGAAATGACTTGGATATAAATAACTATAATCTGATTGTATAAATAACTGCAATATCTGGCGACATTGTTACTGCTGATATTTATTCCATTAAGGGCTGACCTTAGAAAGGTGCTGAGGCAGTTATGAGCCAGTGTCTTACAGCTGGGTGTGGGCGGGTGTCGCGGTCACTCAGTGTGCTTTGCGGCACCTTAATTTATGTCCAGCGCTGCGAGAGACCAAGGCTGACAGCCTCATCCACACACATCGTCATCAGAACTTATGCAAGTACCAAGGCAGTAGAACATTTTTACAATCCAAGCCCTGGAAGACGTCTTGAGACGCCTTGGCTCGCGCTTTAAATATGCCCAGCGAGGCCAAAGGGACGAGGGTGAAAAAACAGAGGAGGGAATGGTGAGAAATTGACTGGTACGCAGGAAATGATTGCCGGGATATGCACTTTTTTTTTTTTTTTGCAGGGGACACACGTAATGACCTGTTCCTGACCCTGGAGCGGGGCGAGTTCGAGAGAGGCGGCAAGAGTGTCCAAAAGAACATTGAAGTCACCCTTTATGTGCTCTACGCTGATGGAGACACACTCAAAGTAGGACACATCATCCACTTGTTTGTCAATTTTGCCCACACATGTTCTACATTTTGGCTAAGTCACCCTGATTTTTCCCACAGGACTGCATAAGTTTAGGCAGTGGAGAGCTCAACACCAGCGAATATCGTTCCTTTGTCCTGTACCACAACAACAGCCCTCGCTGGAGCGAGATGGTGAAGCTGCCCATACCCATAGATCGCTTCCGAGGCTCCCACCTACGCTTTGAGTTCCGGCACTGCTCCAGTGAGTCTGTGTAACCCTTGTGAATGCGGATTGGTCAGGACAGATGTGACCGTGCCTGGGGGTACCTCGGGGGTGAGAGACACAGCCTTAGAATGCATTTTAGTGAGCTTGGCGCTATGATCCTCCTCTCAGCTAAAGACAAAGGTGAGAAAAAGCTGTTCGGTTTCGCCTTCACGCCGCTGATGAGAGAGGACGGGACCACGCTGTCGGACGAGAGCCACGAGCTGTATGTGTACAAGGTGAGAGACAAATACAAACACACACACTTTCAGAAACATGATGACACACGCAATACAGTGTGATAACTGTAAACAAAGCAACCCTAATGTAAGAATTTCCAGAAATGTGTTAATGTTTGCACATGTTGCATCATTTTGTCACTGAGGCTGATTCACTTCGATATTTCAAATCGCCCAAAAAATTCATTTCTCAGCTAGCTGATGAAGCAGGGAAACTTTGGTGCTGCAATGTTACAGTTACATCAAATTAGCAGACAGGAGAGCTGGTTCTTCCTCACATAAGTTTCTGTGTTGCAGCCTGTTGGGCTTTCACATTTTCATTGCATTACCTCACCTGTTGCACCTGGTGGCATTTAGAACGCAATCAACAATATTGCACTCTGCCTCTTGCCCACACACACACACACACACACACACACACACACACACACACACACACACACACACACACACACACACACACACACACACACACACACACACACACACACACACACAAAGTATTACCATTTACATGACCTCAATTACATATGATGTCCCTGCTACACAGGTGTTCAGCTAATTAAGCAATAACCTTTCGCTGTGATCTCCAAAGTTGTGTGAAGTTCCTCTACTCAAAGTGTGACCACCATCTCACCAAACACCTGCCCGGTCTGTTTCGTGCCCTCCCAACCCCCATCCCCAGTGTGATGAGAATGCCACCTTCAGCAACCAGGGTCTGTACCTCAGCCTGCCCTGCTGCAAGGAGGACTTTAACAGCTGTCCCAACCTGCCGTCCAACCTGCCTTTCCAGAGAAGCCCCAAGGAGACCTTCTGGGTCTCAACCATTCTCTGCTCCACCAAACTCACCCAAAATGGTAATCAGCCACCTCTTTCGTTTTCTCTTCTCTTCTCTTCTCTTCTCTTCTCTTCTCTTCTCTTCTCTTCTCTTCTCTTCTCTTCTCTTCTCTTCTCTTCTCCTCCCAGTCTTCTCCACCTTTTCAGTGGATCTCTTGGCCCTCCTGAACTGGAAGGCTCACCCCGACCGAGTGTTGGACATCCTTGGTCGTCTCC
>OMPJ01001231.1:13049-23482 GCA_900312935.1 Carapus acus
GTCTCCTCGCCTGCATGTGTCCAACCGCGCTGACAAGGCCCTGTCCTAATTCAAAGGCCTCTTCCAAATTCGGCTGAGAGATGTAGCCGCACTCAGACGACAGCGTGTCTTGTTCAATTTATAGTCTGAAGTTAACCCACCCCATACCGTCCCCCCCAACCATCCCCCATCTCTCCCAACCCACGACTGCTGACGTGTACATACACAAACATATCAGATTTATTTTTGCGGTGCATTCTTGCTTTATGGTCTGGCTGACAGGTCTTGTTGATGAGACCCTGCTTCACTTCTGTCTCCTGAGGAGGGAGAGAGGGACAGGAGGGGGAACAAAAACCTGGCGGCGGAGCTTTACTGGACTTCACTCTGTCAGCCCCGTCCTCTGGAGCGTCCCCACGCCTGAACTGGAGCACAAGTGTTTGTCATTTGCCCAAATGGAGTCTTCCGTGCTTCAATTAGGGCAGGGTGGCCTTCTTTTTACACCCCCTGTGTGTGTGTGTGTGTCTGTGTGTGCTTGATAGTGAACAGGGGTGCTTTTCTTAACCCAGTTGTGTCTCCGTGATTTATTCAGTGACACACACAGTCCCTGAGAAAATTGGCTCGTAACGACATGTCATGTCACCATGGAGGGTGGCGGCGATCGTGGTAGAGGTGTGGAGGGGCAGACAAAAGGTGCAAAAGACAGAGAGCAGAGAGAGGAGAGAGGCTCAGGCTTTTGTTTTAAAGAGGTGCGTTTCCTCACACTTACTTGATTGGCAGTGTGTTCGGTCCCTTCGTCGTCACGCTTTGACATCTCCAGCTGGAGTCAATTAAGAAAATAAGAGGAGAAGCAGATCACAGAGAAAAAAAAGAACAAGTCATCCCACTAACGGAGTCACACACACACACAGACACCCCCACTTCCTCAGCCTCTCTCGCTTAGACACACAAGAGCAGCAGTGACCACACACAAACCCCAGTCAGAGATGAGCCGAAATGCAATGAATCTCCGAAATTTGTCGCACAAGATCCCTTGTTCTCCTCCACCTCTCTTGTCTCATCACGCCTGAGCGCTCCCTGCCAGACTTAAAACACATATGACATTTCCGACAAGAATATCTAGCGGGAATATGAGAGCGGCAAGCGTGCGAGAGGCTGCAAAGAGCAGCACCGTAATGGATGGGGGTGGTGACAGTATGGCGCCAGAGGCCAAGCAGCAAAACGTTGTACAAACAACCACAATCGAGACTAAGTATGAAAAGAGAGGGTAAAATGCGTCCTATTGTGTCATTGTAGCAAAACCTCAGTCATCAGCCCCTTACTCCCACGTGCCATTGGAGAATTCTGCCCTAATTCATGGCAATTCCCTGTCCTGATCTCCACTGTAACAGATGGACACTTGGCAGCATCTTTTCAAAGGTGTTGACTCACAAAAAATAGTCCACCTCCAGGTCCACCTGCCAATTTCCCTGCCCAACTCAACATCTGCCCATTTTTGAACCTTGCTTCCACTATTCTCATATATTTTATTGCATTTTTCCTGAATTACATCAATTAATCTTTCTCCTTGACATTCCTTGGTGAGTAGGAATTAAAATCAACATTCCAGTAGTTTTGATAGTGTGTCACAGTGGTGGTGGCGAGGAATTGCAACGTCCAAGGAAGTCCCTGCCCCCCAGTTCCTCATCTCCGCAGAGAACATCAGCACAAGATGGCTGTTGTCACCAAGAGACTGCAAGAACCCTTCGAAATCTGTTAGAGTCTGTAGAAATGAAGCTGATTTGACTCATCCTCGCAGCAGTGACTGAGAACACACACGTCTGGATATCTGACAGGATTTTGCGATTGGGTGTGGGTAGGAGAGGATATGAACACAAAAGAAATTTCCTGTATTTCAACAAACAACCTGACAATCACTGCCGATCTGACGAAAACTTTCTTTGTGCTTCAGAGGAGACCGCCTCACACCGCCTCGGCGCCATCTCTGCACATGGAATTTCAATTATCCATCTTCTCCGCAGCAAACGGTTACGCGCCACCAGGAACGCGTTTTCCAGCTGCAGCACGATACTGTCAGAAGACTGCTCCCTCACTTCGGCGAGGCCCAACAGAATGGCCGCCCTGCCGCAGACCTGCTGAGCAAACCTTTCACCCGCTCGGGAGGAAGTGATCATGGAGTCAAGCAGCTCTGTCATTCCGAGCTGCGACGCGAGAGGCTGGAAATGAAGAACACCCGCAGCCGGAGCACCTGACTGTATAATTTTACCATAATCATTATCCAATTACATAGATGATTAAACCTCAAGCTTGAGTGCGTGTCAGCCTTGGCTTCATCTCCATGCAGTAGGGCGGTGGACTGGTAGAGATTCAAAAACAAACGCACTGAAGCCGAAAGTGAAAATTGTTGGTTTACACTACTGACTGAAAGTTTTAGACCACCCACATTTTTCCATTTTTTTTTATGTCAAAATTCCAGCACTTCAAGTCCAATGAGCAGCTTGAAATGTGCTAAGGTGCACGGTAGAGGAAAAGGTTAAAATAAAAAGTGGGTTCAGCTGATTTATCTGCCAAAGGTGGCTACTTTTGATCAGTCAGACATTTAGAGTACATTTTGGTGTCTTAATTGATTCCATGAGTTGTTTTTTAACTTTACATTGTTTAGCTGTTCTATGATTTCATCCCAGAGTATAATGAGACATTGAGCTGTTTCATTTTCAGTAAAATTCTGGAGAAGTTGGGTTGTTTTAACACTTTTGAATATATGAGTAGAGTATGTTGGAATGTACACTTTCAGATACTAGATCTCTTATCTCGATTTGTACTACCGTACTGCATTTTCAAAGCTTAAATTTTAATTACATGAACTACTGTGTATCAAGCATATTTTACACTATTGTCACCGCTCCATTTATCTTGTCATTTCCTTTTGGTATGAGAAATAACCCAAACCCTGGCGTTAAGTGCACTGCCACCATCCTTCGTGCTTCAATCAGTCTTCAATCAGACGTGAGAATTTCTGCCAAGTCGCTGTCACCTTCGTGTCGCACTTGAGCATCATCTTCATCTCAAGTGTGGAACAGACAGCGAGAGCTGTGGTAATTGACTTTCTCGTTGAGGTTTGTTAACTTGTAAGTATGCGTGTGTGCGTGTGTGTGTGCGTGCACGCGCGTGTGTTCCTCTCACCTGTTTTGCGCGTGCCGTCTGCGCGATCTGGAGTGCCGTCTCCAGGTCGTGGATCTGGTTGGTCATCTCCTTCTTGTCGTCTCTGCTCTTCTCCAGCTCTGCCTCTCGCTCTTTCAGCTGCTCCCTCATTTTCAGCAGTTGCTAAGCACAAAACGGGGAGACAAAAAAAATTGTCCTCGATTTGTGCAAGCGCCATGGACTGCGGCAGGATTTCTGCAGGCCACGCACAGAGCCTTTTTCACCTCGCGATGACAATTTGAGGAGCCTGACGGAGAGATTCTGAGGCAACAGCCTATTAACATCTTTGCACAGATTATTCATCCCTGAATTACATGTAGATGGATGCACTTATATGAATATGCAAGTATTGATACATGTACTGTATAAAGTGTAACACTCTGTTAGAGGATGCTGTAGTGATCACTGGCTGAGAAATGCTTTGCAAACTGGTCCCTGATCTTAAAAATCAACACAAAAGCTTTTTTTTTTTTTTTTTACAGATGAGCTATTACAACCAGTCAGTTTATTTGTCGGGCATTTAGCAAAACAGGGAATTTTAGCTTTAAAATGGCGATCAGGTGCGGAATACAAATCTTGTAAACTCATGTGACAATAATGGTTGCCCACTGAGGAGCTGACTGTGGCTAGATCTCTGGGAACAAAATCGTCTTTTTGGGGTAAAAAGTTCACACAATTTGTAGGCTGTGCTTGCTCAATCCATTCATCCAGCATCCAGTAGGCCTACGTTCCCCTCCTGTGCCACGTACTCCTGCCTAAGTCCTGCGACAACACACCCTGGGGGCCGTCACTAAAAATGAATAATTACTTCGTGTTAAACAACGCAACTTTGTTGCCGGGTTGTGAGTGAGATTTAATCTGCCTCAGGTGTTTGCTCTCACACTAATGAAGACACACCGAGCCAGGAATGGGAATCTGGGCTGGATGGGAGGACCTTTGCAAAAAAGATGAATGTCTAATTTTCCAGGGGGTTGCGGTGAATTATGCAACCAGCGAGCCAGCCGGCCTGCAGACTGTGTTTGGCATGCGAATGAGGTGCAGCTGAATGGAGGAGTCTGCCCAGTAAATCAACATATTTACCCATTTCACAACATTTGTGACTGTGTGCACCACAGACTATTTGCACATTTATGGGATGTGTATGTGTGTTCAATTTATACAGATGTGGCTGCTGATGGAAAGGTGGGTTGAGCGTGTGTGCAATCTGTGGCTCTGATAGTACTGGGAAGAAAGTTCACTCTTTTATGTGCTGTCCATCTCCCCACTGCTCCCACACCTCTGCTACACTGGTTGTCTTTAACTGGAGGAAAATGGAGGGGATTTGCTTTTTACATTATTAATCCAACTTTAACACAACACCGAACACATGGAGGACAACCGACTCTGTTTGAAGCCAGGGTGCAAACATCATTTTCATGGAGGGTGACATCAACAAACAGTCAAATGTAACTGCCAGTATACCTGAAATTGAATAAAAATTTAAGGCAACAGCTCATTCTGAAAAACTGCAAACTGATATTGAATCAGCAAGCCAGTTCCAATAGTTTGTCTGCAATGGTGTTTCTTTACTAACTGACACACGGTGTGTATGGGCACACCTGCTCACACACGCTCAGCATGCACTGCTCCAAAGATGCACTGTCAGAAATAAACTTTGAAGCTCAGGCGGTATCTTCAGCTCCTGGCGCTGCGTTGTTCTTGGCTATAGCTTTGCGTCGACATTGCAGTCCGCCTTTTATGGCTTGGACAATTTGTTGTTTCTCTGAGGCTGTATTTGGCCTTCCTGCTCGGATTTGGTATCTAAATGCTTAATACTCCTCACAACCAACAGCACTTTGTCGCACAAAAGACATGCCATTTTTCCAGCTCGAAGAACAAACGTCCACTGCACTGATTTTCCAACCCTCCTCCTGTCCTTACAATGCAATTTAGGGGTCAATACGAGCTTAAAAGAGGAACGAATAATGTATATTTAGACAATTTTCTAAGCGCTGGCAGGCCACATACCACTGCCCCTGAGTTTGACACCTATGACTTAAAGCGGCAGCGGGCAAAATACGGCCCCTGTACCCCATCAGGCCAAATGGTCCCTTTGATCTGGCCCACCAAAAATTGGCACAGAATTCAAAGTTTTGACTGCATTCACAAAAACAAACAACAAAGACTTTGATGCAGTGGCAAAGATAGGTGAACAACCGACCATTCACGACAAACAACAAAATTTCCCATCGAAAGGAAAATAACACTGTAATGCTTTTTTTCAGTGTCTGTGTGGTATGTTGGCACCTTGTGCTGATGCGGCCCTTCTGTCAAAATTTAAAAGTCGATGTGGCCCTTGATCCGAGATCTTTGCCCACCCCCGATTTTAAGTCTGAGCACTGAAATATGGACGGATGGTGCAGTCTTGGTGAGCAAATGCTGGAGGAAATGTGCCACTTCGGCGATTATGACAGAATCCCAAAAGTGGCGCTTCTATTCAAAGCCTCCTTTCTTACAGAACCGGTGTGGCGTTTACAGTACTCATGCATAATTTATATTGTAATTTACACTGTGAGTTGAACAGACTGACGAGTACCGGCGGCAAGTCTCCAGTTTTTGCCCCCTGTCCTTCAGAGACTGGATCCTGTTGCCATGATAAACAGCAGATGATTGTGTGGTTTCCTTTGCTTGAGTAAAAGTGTCAAAATGTTACATTGGACAAATATGGCCATGGGTGTGCCGAACAGACGCTCAGTGTGTAAATATGGGACGTTAATGTTGTTTTAATATCATTTAGCAGAAGGCTGAGAGAGGATGGTTGTTGCAGTCACTCACTGAAGGGAGAACAGAGGGTGGAAATGCTCAATTTTCGTCTTTCGGGAAATGCATTTTGCAAGCTGTGCCCTTTCTGAATTAGGTGAAATTAAATTTCAGTGTAATCCAAAAATACCACACAAAGCCAGCGTCCAAATGTAATTCATCTGTAATTCAACTGTAAGTAAGGGTTAAGTGATTTTTTTCAAGCCACAGAAAAAAAAGCTGAAACTGTGACCAGCTGTTTTTCTTTTTAGCGCACCGTGCTGACTTGAACGGGATAACGGTTGCACACAGAGCATTAACACAGTCAAAACAAAATAATGTACAACATTAATTTGTTTATGGTGGGGTAAGTGCAAACTGCGGCTATTTGGCAACACAGCAGGTGATCCAAAAGTGGACTCCTGCCTGGAGTACTTTCATTTCTTTGAATGAATTGTTAAAATGCAGCTTTGGGCAATATTAGGTGGAGGTAATGTTTTATTAAATAACAGCCTACAGACGAGACTCTCCTCTCCCTTCTCCCGTCCACAACATGAATGACTGCGTGATTTTCACTCCATCCTCTGAAAGCAGTCCAACTGCTCCGATTCTGGGCCACTGTGACTGCATCACAGCAGCTTGCACTACCGCAGCTAATGAAGGCGATGCTTCATCTGCAGAACTTCCCATCAGGGAACTGCAGATGTGATGCTGGAGCGTGTTGTTCCAGGAGTGAAAATGTTGGGAGGCTTAACTGTACGTGATATGCATTTGTATAATCCCAATTTGTACATACTGCTACGAGATGCTTTACATTGTCCATATGGATCTTAAGCGATGGGACTACGAACATGTAACCAAAATCTCATTAATGCCATAAATTAACTAATGAAATTCTGAGATTAATTATGATTTAAAAAACTAATCGTTTGACTGCCGTCATCATTTTGATGCACCTCATGAATTGAGAGGAAACTGCCTCCCTACCTCCTTGTGACCTCCTCATGTTTGAAGAGCATCAAACAATGAGTCTTCGGAGGGTGCCAAAGGAGCAGATCGGGGCTCAGAGTCCCACATCAAGAACACTTGAACCTGCAGCCATTTGGCTTCTAACTGGGTGGTCCACCTTCTGAACCACCTCCAGTAAATGGGCACCTGACTATCTTCTCTCTGCTTTGCTGTCTCTTGCCAGATTGGATCAGATTTCCAGCCAGAGCTCTCCACGCTCTTCACCATAGCACCTCTGAAGCTGAGCCAGCATTGCTGCAAGTCCACAGCAGTTGTCACATTTTCCTCCTCCCTGTGCTGTCTTGTTTACCACAGGCAGCGATTTTCTGCTCTCTACTTTCTCCTGAAATGTCTGTATTTAATGGGTCAAGTCTGTCCAGTCTGCCAACCTGAGGGAAAGGAGGGACCTAAAACTTCTTTTCTTGAGCCAAGTGGCACAGGTGGATGAGGTGTAGACCCTCTAGCCCATTGGAACTCTAACATCGTCCCTGGAGTGTCTAAAACAGCAGGTCTGACTCCATACGCTAAATAGCCCATATGTGGAGTGTCTGTATTTCATGGAGCTCTTGATATCTGCTAATGCATGAAATATGGCGCTGAAGTCCACCCCTCGCACCCTCTCTTTTTTGGGGGAAACCTGAAGCCCTGTAAGCTTTCATCATAATCATCTAATCACACTGTAATTTATAACTGTGATGCTAAGTGAATCAATTTAAGTAGCTGCTGGTAGCCTCAGATGTCCTGGGCTGTGGTTCAAAAAGTCTTATTTGATACAGAGCTACTTAAATCTGAGCATGATAACAGCGGCTCACATTTTCCACATTTCAGGGAAAGGTTATCAATTATTCTCTGCCTTAGATATCTTCCCTCCTGCAGATATTTCCACGGAAACTCTTTCAAAGTCAGAAACACACACTTTGACCCAGCGATGTGTTGCGATGTGTGCACTGCTTTTACCAGAGTGGCCGACTTCTTGCAGTCAATTATTGATGATCTGTCTCATTGAGAATTTTGATGAATTTCTGGAGGAGTCAAGATATGAAAGAAAATCCGAATCTGGGCGGCTAGCAAATTTTCATCAATCAACTAAAGCAAAGTTAAAATACTACTCAAGATTATACATAGAAATAATATAAAAATGCATAAATTGCCTCAACAGGGCACACACAGTCACTTGCTCACATAGCAATTGCTTATCTGAAGATATTTGTACTTTACTGGTATTTGCTGCTTATTTAGTGTTTCAACGGTGCTTGTGATCGGCTAATATCAACATAAATCTTTTCAGTTGAATTGAGTGTTTCTTGTGCTTCCTAGCTAGTGTAAAATCAGCATCTCATCTGCAGACCTCATTTCAAATCTCCTTTCATGTACATACCAGTCATTTTAAATTTCACACTTTAAAGATGCTTTTAATTAAACCCAGAGCCTACAAATATGGTTTGTGAGAGAACTTGTGTATTTAATTGAAATGAGGAAGGCCTGCGCCTCCCTCATGTTGTGTTATGGCAAAATTAGAAGGTCTTAATCGGAAATCTTAAACAATGAAGCCTGGATGAAGTCAAACACCTAAATCCAGGCTAATTCCAAATTTGTCCGTCTTAATCCCATCTCCATGATTTGCCCCCTCGCTGCTGGCTCCGAGTGAGGCCTGAGCCACATGGAGCAGTGTTCTGGCGGGATGTTGCACTTTGTATTCAGCACCTGCTCCGATTTCTCCTTTTTAGAAACTGGAATGCAAGGGGGAATTTTCCCAACTGTAGCTGCCGCTGTTCCTACTCACCTTCACACTATTTATACAAACACCTTAGCGGAATCCTGTGAAACCATGTTTTAATAGCTAGGTGGGAGAATATCTAAACAAAAACGTAATGGAACGCAAGGAGGAGCCTTACTGTCTGTTTGTGTGAGAGGCGATAGTCTATGCCAGCAACGCAGGCAACAGATGCATTTCAGTGTGTCACATCTTCACGAGAGTAACAACAGCAGCAGAAATAGATTGTGTGAACCCTGCCCACATTTGTTATCCACATCTTCCCACCAAGTGCGTCCCTTTTTACAGGATATCAAACTGTTGATGCTTTTTCACATTATAAAAGGTAAACAGCCAAAATGCAGCATCCCATAGGCGGTGACAGTAACAGTAATACACAAGATGATATATGCATGTACACATGTATGATTAAATGCAGCGTATTTAATGTACCACTGAAAAAATTAATGATGTAGCAGTAGAGACCTTAATAGTTGACACTGTAAAACTTCCTCTTTACGGCAGCTACAGGCTACGTTACCATAAAACCTGAGTCATAAATTCACCTCAACTAAGGTCATGTCTAATGTGGGCCCTGCGTATTGATACTAATAGGTTGTGTTTAAATTTGTGGTGGTGGCTACATTTGTGTTAGAGCGCTAATAGATTTCATTTTTCTGGTTTCGCTTTCGACAACGTTTCCCTTGTTCCCAGTCAATAATAGCCTGATGTGTGATATTAGGAAAGCAATATATCATTGTCAGCCTGGTGTACATACAGTATGTGGTTGAGTGTGTGTGTGTGTGTGTGTGTGTGTGTGTGTGTGTGTGTGTGTACGCGTGCGTGTATGTGTGTACCGTCTGCATGCCTTGCAGAGCCTGCTTGAGGAAGCTGAGTTGCTGGGAGTGCGTGTTGTCCTCCTCGCTCCTGATTGGCTGATTCTTGCCCTGCTCCTGCTTCAGCAGTTCAACCTCATTCCTGTAGGCGTCCAGCTGACAGCGCAGGGAGTCGTTCTCCTCTTTTAGGGCCTCCGCCTGAGATACACCTGCGGATGTAAACACATCACACATGTATGCAGGTTTATATCGCAAATGAAACAATTGCCCTCCCCGTGCAGGATTTCACTTCAAGCAAAAGAATGAAGCGCAATTCACACACAAAAGAGCTGGGGAAATAAATCTTATTATTACACGGCTTGTGTGAATGCTTGGTTCTGATTGGCCGATATTGGTCACGTGAGCGGTCATTATTTTCGTATAATGACCGCTTGACAATCAATAACGGACCGCTGCGAAATCAAAGACTCAGAGTTGAACTTCCTGCATTCATATCAATCCGCGCCAAAGCGTCTAGTTCCACTCCGGATTGTTTACGTACTGTTGCCCGCGTCACGCTTCGTCACGGAGCAAACATGAGCAGTTTAAAAATTATTTTCAACATATTTGGGAAGCATGAAACTTTCGATGCGTGGGTAAGTATGATACGTGTATTTCAAGCTGCGGCGACAAACACACGTCGGAAGAAGTGACAGAAGCGCGAATGTAAAAGCAGACTACCTGTAGCCGTTACGGCACTATTTTCTCGCGGAGGCGAAAATATCGTAGCCTACACTCATGCAGAAAAATGAAAGTAGCCTTGTTATGAACTATTTCTGACAACTGTATTATTCATTTATGTTTTAAGCCGTGTAATAAGCGCGATAATGCCCTTGTCGTCG
>OMPJ01001237.1:8415-25858 GCA_900312935.1 Carapus acus
AAGACCTTTGCCACAGATCCCCAGTCCCTGAAGATGTGCTCAAGCACTCCATCACTCTCTCTCCACCTCTCTACGCCTCATTGTCATAACCCATATCCTTTTGTCCTCCTGTTCATAGATCGCCCCGTCCCCCCTCAATGTGTGGATGACAATAGGGGTGACATGCGCTGCAGGTCATGGCTGAATAAGACGTGGAGGAGCAAGATCAGTTAGGCATCAGGAAAGGGAAAAAAGCAGAACTGAGGGAGTGATTTTGTGAGATTTCTCAATCGACAACAACCACAGGCTGAAATCCAGTGCTGCTGCTGTTTGTCCTGACTTCACTGCGAGAGTAGCACAGGTTTAACGATGGTATTTTGGGAGCCAAACATAGGACAGGAGTTGTAGACAACACAACGTTAACAGAATTCAAGATAAACAACCATGCAGAGAGACAAGACAGGACAAATCACAAACAAGCGAAATGGGAGGAAAACACAAACAAATTCGACTAGAATTAAAACACTCCAAGACTCGAAGTCAAACCAGAGCTGCTAAGACGACCTCAGATCCAAACCTCTGCCCATTGAAAGGTAGATGCAATGGAAATGGTAACAAATGGTGTGTACACACAGTGTGTGTGGTGCACACGCATCAGACCGTCTGCTCCTACAACCACCCTAACACCCGCTCCTACATCCTCCTTGTCAGTTGACACTGAGCCACGTCTCCTTCCAGCACTAATTGTCCCCAGTTGTTCTTGTTGTGGTGCAATTACAAAAATAAAGCCAAGCCGTGAGGAGGAGGAGAATGAGGAGGTGGAGGATGAAAGCTCACCGGCACAAACTAGGACACAAACTCCGTCTCTCCCTCCCCTGTGGTTTAGGTTGCCATCGCCGCCATTGTGCTGATGATACAGACGCCATTTGTAAGGGGGGAAAAAAACACATGTGGGGTTAATGTATCATGAAGAACGTTTGTATCAGCATTTTACATAATCTTTGGTCTGATTTCATGGATGAACAGGCTCGTTTACAGTACATTGCGGATGTTTCTCCCGTCAGTGCAAAATTGTACTGGGTGTAATGCTCGTACAGTGACATTCTGGACTCTTTAAAGTCCAATATGCATAGTTAGATAACAGCAGCACTAAATTCATCAGAGAGAGAGAAAAAAATTACCAGTACTTGGTGTTACATTCATGCATGATTCAAATCCAACCAAAATGACAAATAATCTTAAACTTGCAACCTGCTGGTAAGACGGCAATTTACGGGCCCTTAAGCACCACCAAACAACACATGCTCATGAGCAAAAAGCACAAGTTTGAAGTGCTGCAATTTGTACTTTTGCAGGTTTGAATCAGCAACATCACTGAAGCTTGTTACTGTTGTTATTTTCTGTATTGTTACCATGTATTTCTACGGTGTGTCAACCAACCCTTTGCCTAAAATGTTGGGTTCCATCCCAGACCTCTGCTGCAGCTGCCAATATTGTTCTTAGGGTTATCAGTGATTTGAGTGTTTGGAGCATTCCTTCCCTTCTCCAGATTCCTCAGTTCCCTTTTTCTCTGGTGAAGGTTGGTCTGTGCCTCATTGTCCTGTGAAGTTCCGCAATCTTTAAGGTTCTTTACAATATTTTGTTGGCAAACACTAACCTGCACATCCGTTTTGAAGGTATTTTCAGACAGTAGAGAAAATATTCCTCTTTACCCTCCATACTTCTTCTCTGTGGTCTCACTGCTCTCTTGCTGTTTCTGAGCTCTCTCTTTCATGGATGTACCAATGCAACTGAAGTGGCCATGCTTCATATTTTCTCTCTGAAGGGTTTGTTTATATTCTTTAGCGTAATGAGGGCTCGCTGATTGTGAGGCTCTCTGAACTTCATAGTGAGAGTTGACCTCAACAAATTCCAAACACAAATAACACCCTTGATGTTCGCTGAAGACCTTTTACATGCTTCTTGTAAATGAAATAGAGGCACGATAGACATACACCGAGGAACGTAAGAGCAACCAATTGTGCAATCGCTTTTTGCAGTAGAGAGCACATATAATGAATATATTGTGCTGTCGTTCCCTAACCGTTCACCTGATTTGGATGTAGATATCCTCAAATTAAAGCTGAGAGTCTGATCGTTTCACCTCATCCAATGTGGTGGAGTAGTGAGTCAAAATTCTGAAAACATGTCACTGTCCAAATATGGACTCAACTCTATTTGAATTTCCTATGAGGAATGGCGAGATTTCTTGCCTCAGCAGCTATGAGTAATTTTATGTCAAAGTCGGCCAGTTAGTCGACCAGTTTGGAATCTCAGACTGCTTGGGCGTCTTGAAAAATGACAAATTAAGGCATCAAAGAAAGCAGCTAGCATATTCCAGTGCAATAATTTCCATCATACCTCAGCTCTAACTAAAAAACTTTTTGGATTGTGACAGTAGCTTGTTCTTTTAAAACACCGCCACCTGAAAGTTGCTTTAATAAAATGCAGATTGGCAGGAGAATGACCGAATTGCATGTGTGAAAGCAACATGTGCAGCTACGAAAATTCGATATAGTCCCGCTCGGCAAGAGGTGACATCAATGATCTTGTAAACAGTCCTCGTCTCTGTGGGTTACAGCTGTGTACAGTGTCACCACACACACACAGGGTGACATGCCCTTGCTTGTACACGCCATGGTCCAGTTCACAAATAGCCAACCAACCCCTCTCCCCCAACTTAAAGGACAGGCTGCATCTGAGCATTTAATGACGCCAAGGGTGCGAGGCACTGTGCAACCAACCCACACCTTCATCCACAACTAAGATTAATTGTGCTAGATTGGCTCTGTCGGATGTGTTGGCTTCCTGCCGTCTCATTTGGAAAGAAATGGAAAATTTATCGGCTCGTGTGTGGCTGCTCAATACATATCCGCACCTTATCAGAGAGAGCCTAATTAAGCTCCATTTCCAGGGGTTGATTTCTCCTCCCCTCATTTCTGGGCCTGCAGGTGAGGTTGCAAAAAATCTATGAATGCACCAGCACACAGGCTGTTGCTGTGATGATATGCTGTGGCTAATGTGGCTGATGGTGCCAAGATGGCACAGATTTGTTCTTGCAGTGCAAAGTGACAAGCAAAAGAGGTAATGTAGAACAAATGATTGGCTGATCACGTGTAGACGTGCATGATCCAACAGGAGTAAGCGCATCCACAAACTTACTGACTCTGTATTGCCTTTTAAAAATTCGGTTTCATGCAATTTCAAAATTAAAAATTTCAAAAATCATATCAAAGCAGAATTTGTACAAGTGTCTCCAGTCATTCAGGTCTTGGTCCTCCACTAGGGGGCGGGATCACAACATAGCTGCAACAAGATTATTGAAGACATTGTCGATTCTCAACCAAGACAGGTCTGCAGTAGGGAGGATCTTGTTTTCGGAGCTCAGATGCCTCGTCTTGAGCAGGAGACCTCTGGTCCCTCTGCGATGGAGATTGGCAGCGGGATTTTTTGTGCCAAGCAGTGAGAACGTCTGGCTGATGTACTGAAATAAAGATGCATGTCGTTGCCATGTCTCTCATCTGCTGAACAGGGACGCTAAACTTGTTCAGCAGATGAACCCTGGCAGACCTGACGGTCAAACATTACGTCGTCATCCTTCTCCTCTTCAAACACATGGCTCCTCTGCTCCTCAGTTAGGAAGGTTTCATTTCTGCCATTGTCTCCTCATGCAAAGAGAAATGTCTTATGGCAAGATTAAAGTAAAGTTAAGGGTGAGGGTGGTTGTTGTGGGCAGTGGATGGGATATGTCCTTGGATCAAGGCCAAGGTAGTGAGGAGTTATAGGTCTCCCCTCTCTTTAATCGCCTGAGAACGTTGGATATTTCAAAGTCCTACTCGAACATGAGGAATGATTCAGAAGGGAACCAATCATTGCGACGGAGACATTCAAACACAGACAGACAGCAATCTGACAGGGACACAACAGGGGCAGGACCGCTGCCTGGATGTGGACAAGATGATGAAGAGGGCCCAAGGGAGCAGAGGGAAGTTGAAGCTTCATGTCCTGCTTTTGTTCAGGTCCAGATTATGTAAGAAAGGAGCTTTTAGTTTCAAAAATGCCATGGCCACCCCATTTCAAAAAGCATCTCATACCCCTCAAAATGCTTTCATTACTTCACCCTGAGACACTATCCACTATGTGGATTGAATAACTGCAGCACCTGCAGACGTTTTGTCCTACGTGACTGATTAGTCCTCCACTGGCTTTACTGCACCAAAGTTGTCACATTCCCATCCATTTTCCCTCCAAAACAAAGCGACACACACTGCACTGCACCGTCACCTTCATTGTTTGGGTCAGTAAACAAAGCTGCTGAATTTATATGAGATCAATCTAAAATCTGTGCACCGAAAGCACACTGACTAATGGACGTTATTGTCTGCTAAATGTGACCACAATAAGAAGCAGGGTCAGAATCATGAATATTCAAGTCGGACTTCACTGATTAGAAATGAAGACTGAATAATTGTGATATAGGGCGCAGTGATGAAGTTGCCAAGTGGGAGAATAACTGGCGCCTCCGTGAACCCATCGAGAAACTTTAGAGGCTCTATTATTTTGAGTGGCTAAACCCGACTCCCTCTGAGATCAGACCGCTGCTTGTGCCGAAGAGTCGAGCCTCCTTGGCGGTGGAGACGTCCTCAGACGAACCAGCTCAAACTCTCCAGGTTTACAGCTGCAGCTTGCCAACAGCTCCACTTTGAAAATCATTTGACAACTCGGCCGACGATAACGCTCGCTAGAGATCAGCCAGTCGGAGAGGGTGATAAACGGAAATCTTCCCGCAGCGAGACAGGTCCCACCTGGGAAGCCGTCACAGAGTTTTTGTGTTACGGTTGCTGGTGCAGTCAGAACATTCAGCACAGGGTCAGTGAAACTCTGATCTGCTGTGTTGAAGGTGTTTAGTCATGAAAATAATGAGAAAATGTCTGTGTTGTTGAGTGCAAACTAATTGATTTACTAGAGAGGTTCAACGCCAGCTCAGCTCTAAAGGTGTAAATTGGACTTTGAGAGAATAAAATGATACAAAAAGAGCACATAATAGGAGAGAGGCAGTGCATAAGGGAAGTAAAGCCTCTAGATTTCTGCAGGTGAAAAAGACAAGTGGGAAAAGGGAAAGAAAAGAGGTGGCAAAAGGTTAAGAAGAAGAGAAAAGCAAAGGAGGAAAAGGAGCACCCAAAGGGACTTTGTGTCTGTGAAATTCAGAGACCTCTGACCTCAACAGGAGGAGCAAATGGTTCCATCTCTAATTTACACACTAAAAAGTCTTTTTGTGCTTCTTGGTGATGGCAAACAAAATCTAGAAAGGTTTCTGTGTCACATTCCAAAGTGAACCAAACTGTGACAAACCCAGAATAAACCAGGCCTGACAACATTTTCTCTCCCACATAATGACACAGCAATCATCGGTTAAAAATCTTCGATTGACTTAAAATTTGTCCAATTTCAGAATTTAAGTATTATATATGCTCAGATTTCTTAGCTGAGGTAGGTAACAAATACAGCCATGAAATGAAATGTAGCAAGTAGGCTGTTCATAAACCAATGAAACAATGCTGTGAATCCTGTGCCTACGATGAGTGTGTGTGTGTGTGTGTGTGTGTGTGTGTGTGTGTGTGTGTGTGAGGGGGATGTCGGCCACCCAACCAAGACAAACCTTTTCATTCCTGTTCATTATTTTTACCAACATCCCCAGAAATGTCAGTGTGCTCAGCGCCTTCATTCTTATATTCCCCCTCGCACTGGCTGACTGCCCTCCGCCCCCGACTCTGATTGACAGCCCGCTGCGCTCTCTCACCTACCTGCGGCCGAACCGACGAGACGGGTGACCTGCCCGACAGGAACTGTAGCGACCTGTGATTTCATAAGGAACCAGCACTGTGACAAGGGGGGAGGGGTGTGTGCATGTGTGTGTGTGTGTGTTTGTGCGAAAAAGGACAGGTGGGCGATTTGTATTCCAGATAAAAACGATGTATGAAGTTGTGGGGGGGATAAAAGCCGGCGTCCACAGCCAATCGAATTTGGCGCTGTTTGATCAGCGATGGCAGCGGCCAGCATCCTCCCCTCCGTTCCTCCCTTCCTTCCCCACCTCCCTCCTTCCTTGTGGGCGAGTTAATAAAGATGCCCAGCAGGGACTTTGTTTTGCCTGATGACGTCCCGCTGCTGCCGACAGAGCGAATCATCGCCAGCGTGGCGCCTCAAAATGAGGAAAGTTTAATTGGCTGACAAATCTGAGGGGGAGAAAACATTAAAATAACCTGTGATTTCATTTTGATGCTAAATTTGAGATATGATGAGGAAATTATGCACACGTTCGCACTCAGCGGTGGCGCTGCTGGCGTGCGAGAGTGGCTGAGGAGATGTTGGTAAATAAAGCAGACAGTTATGGAGGAGCTGAAGCGTCTGACAGTTTGCACATTTCTCTCCAGCTACATAAAGGATCTCAGATAAATGTTGCAACAATAATGAAAAAGTTCCCCAGTCAAGTTTCGAATTTAAGATATGGGAATCTTAACTGTCTACCAATGGGAACTATGGATTCATTTGCCAGTTTTGGTGGACCCAGAAGTTATAAACTGTTCCTTCATAACAAATATTGTATCCACAACCAGGCAGTGAAATGTTGAAGACATTAAGATGTAAAATTTTACAGCGTGCTGATATAAACATGGTAAGTGGACTGCAGTTATATGCTTTTTATACAGAGCGCTTTATGTCAGCGTCACTCTCACACACTGATAATTTTCAGGGGTTGGCCTGTACAGGGCCATTTCACCCATCAGAGGCAGTAAGGGGTCCAATGTTTTGCTCAGCGGCACTTGTCTGAGAAACCTCTCACACAGCCTACTGGGTGGTGTATCTTTGTATTTTACAGTGTGATTAAAAAATCACTCAGGGAAACTGAAAATGCAGCCATAGATTACAGGAGGCAGTTGTTGTGGATTATTTATGGTTGTTTTATGGGCTTGCTGCAGCTCTGCCCATCCGCTCACAGGGGGACGCTGCAAAAGTTCCCCCCAGCCGTGCAGAAGATGGCAGTGCGCAGAGCAACTGGAGGAGGAATAGTGTTTATGAAGGGCATCGTCACTTCATTGCCCCAGATGGATTCATGGAATTGACAGATCCCTCCGTGATGGAAACAGCAAATTCTGAAACGTTGGCAAGTTAATTTAGTATGTCAAAACAGAAACATCAACATAACCAAAATATGCTTAGATATTGCCTAATGTTCGGATGAGTCAAATACAAAGCAGCAATTTCCGTCTTCAATTAATTGTGTCATGCAAAACCTCAAAAATCAAAAAAAAAAAAAAGAAAAAAAAAGAAACCCTTGCGCTCCACGCTAAGGTGACATATCACGTTGTTTGTGTTTCAGCGCTGATGAGTTAATAAATCCTCTGCCGCTCAAGGTTTTGCAGAAACAATGACTATTAACTTGAAAGAAACAAGGCGTAAACAAACCAAAAGGGGTTTGCCCAGCACCTTCCATTGAGCGCGGTGTTGTAGGCCTTAGCTCCTTGTCACTTGGCTTAGCTGGCTGAGCAGCAGTTTCCACCCAGAATCCAGCCCGTGGGGAGAGAGGGATGGATGTGAGCAAACTGCCGAGCCGCCATATGGACGGAAGTGAAAACTGTGAACTTGAAACTCCATAAAGCATTTTATTGTACAGAAGTGAAGCGAGTGACCCAATGGGCACTAAAAGGGTGAGTAATAATCAAGTTCTCTTAGGACAGTATTCCATTCTTTATGTGTTGCAGTTGTCACTTTCTGGCCATTCAGTCTGCTGAGAAGCAAGAAGATCTCAATCCTGAGCTTCTCCAGGCACCCGTGTAACGGTGGAGGAGAATCCACACTGGTAAAAAGGAGCAACCCTCTTATTTGTTTGGTGTAAGTGCTTGAACCCTGACTCGGGGCGACCATGTTGAAATGCTCTCCAGAAAAAGGGTTCAACTGCATTATCATAACTATTTATTTCTTATTTCTTGACATGTAGTCAGAGGCCCTTTGGCTGGACTCTTGCACAGACCTTGTTGTCCCATGGCTGTGCTGTTTGGATCTTCCAGCCCTATGAAATGCCCTGACAGCTACATCCCAACCCAACCCGAACCCCGCTCAACCCCAGCGGTCCGTCTGATGTGCGCCGACACAAAGTCGTTATGAATTTGTCACTTTGCCGTCATTTTATCTTTGGCTGCAGGCAGTCCCCTCACAAAGCATGGCCGCGTTTGCATGCTTCACACAGCAGAGCCAGGTTTTTCCTTTTCTCCTGCCCGTCTGCCAAAACTAAGTGTCATCTCAATGTTATCAGAAAATTATACAGTACAGGACATAAGTCCTTCATATCGTATGTATTGAAAGCCTGTCTTAGTCCGAGCTATATGGGTATGGTAAGCCTTTTTGCCAAATTAGCTGTCTTAAGATTGAAGACGTGTTGGACAAAGGCAAAGACAGATGTTAAATGGGCTGATTACCCTGTTGTAATTATGGCACATCAAAAACACACACACACACACAAAAAAAAACAACACAGCTCTTTGCCTCTGTCTTTGAGGAGAGAGAGCGGAGGATGAGACGTGGGGAAAATGGTGGCTTAAACTGAAGTGCAGTCAGAGGTTAGAGGCTGGCTGCGACAGAGTGTAGCTTTCAAAGCTCGGGGCGTAATGAGCCGAGACCTCAGTGTGACACCACGGGATGCTTTTGGTTCACACAGCACATTACTGCGCCCTTGTTTTCCTCTAATTCAATTAAAGGTGCTGCATATTTTCCCCTGCCTCCCCACTTCAGCTCTGTGAAAGAACTTTTGAGGTGTTTTCAGGTTGCTCCTCTACGAGTCTCTCCTCATCAGTCACAAATTTTGGCCCAAACAAAGTTATTGTGAAACTGAAACTTTATCAGTGATGCATCACCATAAGATTCCATCTAGGTACCACAGGCTTGGAACAACCCCAGAGCCCTAGGGAACCCAAACAAACATGAATTGACCTTACTACAGAACCTTAGCTCTAAATTATTCTTGAATACACTGACGTGGATTTAAACTTTTCAACATGAGTGCCCTCTTAGCACGATTTTTCATATTTTTGTCTTATTTGAAACAAGGTAGCTTTCCAATGGCCCCTAACACTTGCAAAACTAAAGTATCTTTCTCGCTGACTATAATTGGTCACAAGCAGTAGGTGTAAGTGCAACAGCAAGAATTCTGGAAAAAAAGAGCTCCTGTTTGCCCACAGTTGTGAAAAGCCTGGGGAAATTACAGCAGATTGTGTCTATACCGCACCAACATCATTACACACCGGGTTAGAAAAAAAAGTATTCTGGCAAATGTCGGAAGGACTTTTTCATCTCTAATGAGAACCTCCAGCGCTCAGATCTTCTCATCACCAGCCTGTTGCACACTGGGACTCAAAAGATATTTGCGGACTGTAGATTTTTGTTTTGACTATTTTGTGACACACTGCTCCACATACCAGTCGTTTTTTAACTGGAATATTTCTTACTTCCCTCCGTGATACAGCGACTCTATTGCCTCACAGTGAGCCACGTCTGTCCATCAGGGACTGATTTAATGCTATCTGTGCGGAGCTTGGTGCAAAAAAGATGCCTCTAATCTTACTCAGAATTATTCACTGTTGCATTTAATGTGAATTGTGCTGTTGGGTACTCCAGTTTGAAAGGGTTGCTGCAAACGCTGAAAAACTGAGCGCTGCACAGGAATATCAAACACACTGTGCTTAAGTGTTTGTTATTGCAAATGGCAGTTATTTCACGGAAGATTCTAATCATTAAAAACCCTTTTGTGGAGTCAGTCAGAAAACAACATGCTTCTCCGCATCTTCAAGGCACTAAAATTATTTGTTACAACGGCAAAACACAGAGCAATGCAATTAGCCGTTATTTACTACACAACATAAGTTTAAAATGCACTGAATTCTTCCACATGCTCAACAGGTGAAGCAACAATCAGGTGTTAATGATCATTGCTGGACCCTCGCATGCTTTAGTTATGCTCAATAAAGCCTGCAGAAGAATCACTCGTTCTTTGCAAACACTGTATCTTTCCTCGACGACAGCTAATTGTAGGGATGTTTTTGGTTTGTTGTTTGGCATTTGCATTTCCTTCCTGGTGTCCACTCTTTTACTGCAGTACCACGTGTGCAGGAGGCCATCTGGCTGAGAGAGGGGGAATCAGCAGTGGCAAAAGGCCAAGTGACCTTGGTAGGGTCCAGACGTCAATGTGAGAGAGATGGCAATGCTCACACCGGCGAGGTGTTGGGAAGTTGGGCAAGCACAAGATTGTCCCCAGGACAACAACGAATTCTAGCAAAAGGGAGAGAGGTGCAATGACAAAGTCTGGAGGACAGTATTGTCTGAAAAACAGATTTGTAAATAAAAGAAAGTATTTTGGTTGGATCTAGTTTTATCAACCATTATTCTGAAATCAAACTAGCAACCGCCTGGTTTCTGGATGACAGACAGCCAGGTAGTCACGACAGCAATGGCAACGTTAATATGCTGAAAATGAATGGAAATGCAATGTACTGCCAGGTAGGTAGGTAGGTAGGTGAGTAGATAGATAGATAGATAGATAGATAGATAGATAGATAGATAGATTTGGGTCCTCCTTTTAATTAATGATTCCAGGGTCTGTGGGACTCGCATAGCCGAGGTTCCCGTAGGAATGATCTCGCTACATCACAGTGAGCGATTAGACTTTCCAAACACTCCCCCACTCTCGGCGAATATTGAAAACCACAGTGTGATTTTCTGTGAAGTGTCTCTTCAAGGAGCAGGATTTCTCTTTGCACTCTGAGACAAAGATGATCCCGCCCACACCGAGCAATTTGTCAGCGCAAACTATTTGCCATCATCTGCTTGACCTAGCCAACTTGAACGATGCTCATGATTCCCCGTAGGAAACACGGCGGCTGAGGGAGGAACATTGTGCTACATGGACCATGTCTCTGTGAGTGATGGAGCCACTCAGGCCCATCGGGCACAAATGTTCACCGACAGGGTGTGTGAATGCTCCACAACTGGCGCGGGCTCTCTGATGCTCTCTGTTCATTGACTCCGTCAAAATTGATAGAAATTGCTGGGAATAAATTGTGTCATAAGCTATGTTTATATGACACAGATGGGAGAGAATATGGGGGTTAAAATGCTAAAAGACTGATGTGAGAAAGGACTGATGCAGGGAGTTCATAAGGGTTCCATAACCATCAAGACCTCTGCTATATGAATCCGCGGAAGAGGGAACAACACAAAAAGCCATTTAACACGTTAATGAGTGGCATTCTTCAAGTCAACTCAGTTTATTTATAACCACACAGAGATGCTATCTCCATGCATGATACCTGTTGGAGTGCAGCACCACTAACAAAAACATGACGTTACCACCACCACCACCCAAACAACAACCACCCCCTAGAAATAGTGAATAAATAAGACAAGAAAAACAGGAAAATGGAAACATCAGAGGCTAAGAAAGGTTCTAAGGGGAAGGGAAGACACAGACAGACTGAGACTAAGGTGAGACAAAGTAGAGACAGAGTGGCACTGATGTTAATGCACTCAACCTCTGGAAACCACGGTGATTTCATTACATTAAATCTAACCTATTTATTTTTGCGATTAGCACACTGCTACAATGAACTCCCAAAATCGCAAAATCGACCAACCAAACGATCTCGATTTGTATGTCTGACAGAAAATTGATGGTGGAAAAACAACATAAGAGCATGAACGGCACACTTGTATCGGGAGCATCTGCGGAACGGGGCAACGAGAACGTTAACAGCAGGTGTGGAGGCAGTAGGGCTGCTGTTGACAGGAGATGTTGTGCTGCTGCGCCTCTATGTTGGAAATTAATGAACTTCCACGTGTTGAGTTGATTGCGTTCCGAATGTGAAGGCAGAAACCCCAGTGCAGAACAGATTATATTCACATGGCTGCTGTAGACATGCCGCACCAATGGCTGCTGTAGACATGCCGCACCATCTGTGTGGATTGCATGTGCTCTATGTGTGTGTGTGTGTGTGAATGTGCTATTTTCAGCATATGCCTCACTGGTAACCAAAGGACACAACTGGAGAACAAATTAATTGGGGTGGCAGAGGTCTGGAGGTGCTACAGTATGTTTCCAACCAGAGAGTGGAAAGCTGCTGGTTTAATTTAAGCTCTTTTTTTTTTTTACAAGCAAGGTCAAAGTGTCCTTGAGCAAGGCACTAATCCTTCACGTGAGGGTTCAATTACAGGATCCTCCCACAGCAATGTTAATGTGTCCTTGACTATGAGTCCTTGTGTCCGTGGGCAGAAATTAAGGTGAGACAGACAAAGTCTCTCTGGTTTGACAAACCAAAGGTCATAGCGTAGCTTCCTTTTCAGTCTGCTCAGTGTCGCCAAACACCTGCAGCTTCAATTGTGTCGGCCATCGCCTCCCCCACTAAATTTTGCAGGGACGTTCGCTGGTGGTTCACTTGTCCCTACTTTAAGAGACCTTTGCAGAGGACGGGTCGCCCCTAAAGACGTCGCCCACCCTGTCAATTTGGACAGTTGTGCACGTCGAGGTCGTTTAAAATTATCCGTCAGAATAGGAAGCCGCAGCGGCCCCTTTGCCTAAAAAAGTTGTTAGCGTCACCGAGGATGCAATTAAGACGGATCGATTTGGCTCCGGCCTCTGAGGGCGCGTGTCTGCGAGTGGCGTGATGGCCTCAGACAGCTCTGACTGGGAGGATAATGGGTCCAGCAGCTCTCTGATCACTGCACTCAGTTGGCTGCCAACATGATGACCCCGGAGGGTGGACGAGGTTGCGGCTGGCCTCTTTATCTTAATCAAAAGGTTAAAGTAATGGTGTATTAACAAACAACAGGCTTGGTGAGCACTTATGAGACTTGTGTCAGAAAAATAAGAAACAATGTCATTGTGACAGGTTGACCCTTTTTGAATTAAAGGAGGATTGGAGCAATGGTCCTTGGTGGAATGTGTAACAATGCAGTTGGGTTAAGGTTTTGTTCTCCATTAGATTTACACATTCTTTTATTGATACAACAAAATTTCAGAGAGCCTTTGGTTGCTTCCCTGTCTTTGACAATGTAAAAGTGCAGAAGGCTGTCACAGACCCGGAAACCATGAGGAAAGTAACAGTCCAAAACAGTGCAAATTAAAGCAAGAACTGTGGTATTTGCACTTGACACCTGATGAAAAGAGAATAAAGAAAAAGAAGTCTGAGTACTACCACACTGTGTTGACTTTATTTCACAAGACACCACTGATTACGCTGGTGGGACCCATGCGTGTCTGTGCCCTTATCCATCGGTAGCATCAATTGAACAGAGCAGAACCTTGCTGATAGTGATCCACCTCTGGGCTCTCACTGTGACGACCCAACCACTCAGTACAAGCCCCCACACTAATGCTGGTGCTTACGGATCAAACCGATAACCAGGAGTCGGCTAGTCAATCGGATCCGGAACGTGAGCCCCGATCGCCCGGCTTTCCTCCGCCTCAGCTCATTAGGAACAAGCCACTTGCTAGAACAAACAGCTCCACTGGGTGGCAGAAAGTTGATACTGGTCTCCAAAGTGGAAGCAGCCTGGTCCCAGCTGATGCAATGCGGTGCAGGTGACCCAAAATAATCATGCTCGCCGACGTGGTCCAGGTTAAATCCAGCGACTGCAAAAAGAAGAAGTAGAATCTGCGACTCTTGTCCTTTGGCCTCTGCAGATTAGTTATGCTGACAGGCTGAGGATTTCCGGCCCAGAATGACGGATTTGCATAATCCTTTTACAATTGCCTATTTGCATACTTCCTGTTCCGCTTGACAACATTAATCATCATGTGCAGAGCGGTGCGGATGAATGTCTCTTGTTTATCGTCAGCATTGCCTAATTGCCTTAAAGAGACATCTCTTCTGCTGTGGCATTAGAATTGTAATCCATCTTCAGCCCTAAATTATCACCACCCAGTCCTCCTGGTAAATACGGGTAAACCTATAAACATGAATGTACCACGCTTAAAGTGGAGCTGTTTAATTATTATTTCAATTACTTCCCAGCCTGACAAATGATCTGCGCTCTCAGATATTAAATTAATTGTCTGACTGGCGGTGGGCTGCTGTGCGGGGCAGATCTGCTGTCACACCGAAAATGTAATTTATGCAGCGCAAATGAAGAGGAATCACCGTGCCATAATTCTAACAGCCAGCACCCCCACCAACACGCCGCCGCCTTCTCCACGCCCAGCCAGGACTCACAACAATGTGTCTGGGATGAAATTCCTGCCTACCTCCCTCTACACACACACAAATTAACTCGTTCTCTCTTATGACGGCAACCACAGAGTAATGTAAGTTTGCGATTTACAACTATGAATGTATGCACGGCTTGAACAAAGGTGCATTAGAAAATGTAAACAGCTTTCAGAGATGTCAAAGCGGGATTAAACTCAAGATGTTTTCTTTTCAACTACACCTTCGACATCAATAAACCAAGGCTGCTGTCACGGAGGGAAGAGGAAACTGAGGACGCAAAACAAAGCAAATGGCAACCGTTGTTTCGGGTGCATTATTTGAAGGCGCTCTGGTTCTCTCCTGTGTTCGCTGCTGCCTTTTGTAGTGCAGCAGTGCAGCATATGAGTTGAACTTTGCTCTGTGTATTGAACTGTTTGAGAATCCTTTTTTTCTGTCTTGTCTTCATTTTGTTTGTCTTTGTTGGGTTTTTCTTCCTGGCTGGTGCTCTGTCCCTTTGTCTGTCATCTTAGTTGGTGCGTTTGCATGCTCGGTACAACACTTTGCTTGCCAGGATTTCATTTTGATGACTTGCGCTGTGTTTCTCCTTCCTACTCTTCAGAACACCTGAGTTATTTGGATCTGCTTTGGCTCTGGCTGTCACTTTCGCCTCCTTGGCACGTCCCTGCCTTGGCTTTCTTTGACTCGGTTTGATATTTTGAGTTTCCATGGTGTACTTTTCACAGGTTGCATTATGCCATCACACTCTTTTTTTCCTCTTTTCTCATTTGAGCAGTTCTTGCACACTTCTAGTTTCATTTCATTGGTTGTCTTTTGTGTCAGCAAATTTGCCTTTTGTCAACTTTCTCACGATGGTGCTCATGATTGTGTTGGTCTTCACAATGTTTCTTTGATAGTCAATTTTGAGAAAGACAGCACCCAAAGATAGAGATCATCATAAACTATAAGCTTTCCGTGGCTGTAGATGATCACCGACATTGGCGCGAACCAACACGTCTTCATGTGACAAACGACACAGACGAGTCAGCGAGCGAGCAACGCTCTTGTACGGAGCCACTCGAATGACCATAGAAATCCTGCCAGGCTGCAGCTTTGCATCCACGCATCTCTTTGGGAGAGAGAAATGAGTCCCACGGGAAGCCAGGAGGGACACGTGTGTCAAACTACATGCTTAGAATGAATAATGAAGGCGCGGGCTCATAAATGCCTCTGCTGACCTTTTACGTATTCACATGCAACGTGCAGAGCGAGGAAAGGGAGCGGCGTGCCAACATTAATTGCTCCAAAGTAGATGTCATTTTCTTACACTGCAGGATAAGAAAAAAAGTGAGGTAAAAGCGGAGGGATGAATACAAATGAGTGGGTGAGGGTGTTGTGGGTCAGGGACGGGCTGGAGGAACGTGGGCGAGAGGTGAGGGGAAAGGTGTGAATTTGAGTGGGTGCCTGCACTGTGGGTGGCGACGCCCTCGGCTAGGGTTGTCGGCTCGTTCCTGATGTGACAAGGTCAGTCGCCACCATTTCCCCGGAGTGACGCCACTTGCTTTAGTCTCTGCTCATCCTCGTTTTTTTTATTCTTTGTTTTTTTCTGTCTTTTATTGCAGCTGTCACAGCAGGAACAGATTGACAATGCCACGCCTTTGATTCGGTCGCTCGCTGTCATATCGATGCTGTAGATAAAAATCGAGACGAAGCTAAATAATGATGGCGGTCCGCTCCAACCTCTGCAAACCTGAGGGAGTACAATGCCCCACACCCCCCCACACATACACGCAAGAGCACAGACAGTCATCCAGTTGACCCAGATCCTCCGCTCTCTGGTGGCAAACATCTTGATGGCGCAATTCATTCTGAGGCTTAAATCCTGTCCTGATCGATGGCGCCATCAGCGGCTTAGGCGGTCAAGTTCACCGTTGCTACCTCTGGCCCCTCCGCCTATAATGTGGCTACTTTGTGCTGTGCTAATTGGCACTTTTCGCTTCATAAATCACCGAAAAATCTGTAAGCAGCAGCCACTTCTCTCTGCTTTTCAGCGTCGCTTTGGAGTGACCCAAACGTTCTCATTAGGGAGGACAGACGGTGTTTCCTCCTTGTTATGTAAACTCAATGCTCCTGCAGGGACACTTTGGGTATTTGGGAGGGTAAAAAAAGGAAAAATAGGAGGCAGAGCTGTTAACCTGCCGATGTTATGTTGAAGTTATTTTGGCATTTGGAATTTTTCCCCTGCCCGAATTGTTACATCCCTGTTACTTTTCACGGAGTGAACGTGAGGTACGAATGCAAAAAACAACAAAACACATGTATATGAATTGGTTTTGTAAAAGCTTTTTAATTTCTGTTAAATTTCTGAAGTGGCCACGATGTGAGTGTTCCTGTAGTGGTGTTCAGTGTCTGATACTTACTTCTTATTCTTCAGAATCTTCTTTATGATTCAAGTCGGCTCAATCTGAGGTTTGTCCTCATTAGTACAGAATTCTTCCCGCTGCTTCCTTCCTTTCTGTCACATTTCTGTTAAGGTCGTTTTCATATTCAGGAATTTATTTCAGTGTCATTCCTCATGTTCCAATGCAGTTGGCACGTATCTGAGATAAGTCATTCAGGAAACAAAACAAAAAAAAAAAAGCACACTACCCGGTGGGGGGACGATCAAAGGTTACGGCAGTATGGCAGAGGGAGCGTTCCATTGAGTGAGGAGCCCAGGCATTCCAAAAGTGCTGCGGTAGATGGAGCCGATTTATTAAATCAAGATCTTGTGCCTGGGCATGCAAATGAGCGCCGAGCCTTCAAAGCAATCAGCCGCTGCGCTGCTGACCTCGTTTTTACCACACCGACACCTAATGGACAAACATCAATACCACGCCAGAGGCCTGACGCCATCATAAAACCCAATTGTCTTTATTTCCACACTACATTTGCATTCTCAGGACCTCCTTGGCCCAGAGGAGGATTTCGTTCAGTTATGTCTTTTAATTACCGCGTCTCCCCCGGATGACTTCAGACAATTCGCCCCGAGAGGCTCCATGAGTGTTGGAGAGAGAGAGAGAGAGTGTGTGTTTGTGCGTGTGTGAGAGAGAGAGAGAGAGAGAGAGAGAGAGAGAGAGAGAGAGAGAGAGAGAGAGAGAGGGCGAGTATGCAGCCTGCATGTGTTTCCACTTTGACCTGACGACCCTCCTACCTGC
>OMPJ01001262.1:3866-16098 GCA_900312935.1 Carapus acus
ACAAGATAAATTCTCAAACAAAGCACGTTTGCCAAAGCTAAAAGTACATGGTAAAAATAATAGCGGTGTTCAAGTAACAGCAGTGGCAACAGAGGCCTGATGGGGCCCTGGCGGCACTGATTCTTAAAAATCCCTCCAGAGTTTGATTTCTTCTGCTTTGTCTGGGTCAACAGCCACCCTCATTAAGTCAGAACAGTGCACGATTTCAAAGGGGTCCTGATCTTTTGTAAAATCCCCATAAAGCTGTGGTGGCGACGGTGGACAGTTCATATCGCCCCCTGTGTTGCTTTGGCCGCATTTACCGTAAAGACTCTTTTTTACGGTAAATGGGGTTGAGGTGACACAGTGGGCATATGTAAGTTAAATCCAATCCTGCCCCTCTTTATTTGCCATATTCGACTGAGTACAAGTTGTGCTTTTATTTATAGTTCCACTGGGGAAGCGACTTATACTCAGGTGTGACGTATATGTGACATTATTAAAATGTATAATTTTACATGTTCCATATTGTCACACAGCCGCTCACTGACACCCTAAGCTTACATATCAGTATCTACTTGTCAAGTCAAGTTAAGTCCATTTAAATAGAGTAGGGCCAAAATCGCAACAGAATTTATCTCGCTGCACAAGATGGAGCAGGTGGTGCTCCTGCTCTACTAAACTTTAAAAATTACGGCGCCTCATCTATTTCCAGAGTTGATGGACTTGCACAGAAGTGACACTGAGGATGAAGAATCCAATGGATTGAGTGCTTTTGAGTGAGATAGAGGGTTTGGTAAACTTGTTCGCTTGTTTTCAATACTTTGTTATCTGAATAATTGTTACATTATATGCCAGACATGTATTCAGATCATTGTCAAAGCTTCATTTAGCTAGATAACCATCAATGTGCTATGCTAGCATGCTATGACAGCATGCTACGCTACGTTGTGCCTTGTGCTGTATGTCTATTCTGCCTGTTTCTCTCCATTCTAAGGTAATTATTATTCCTTGCCTTTCAGGATGAAATGTGTGTGTTATTGGTCCTGGATTTTGTTATTGAAATTTCCTCAAAAAATCTGACTTATAGCCCAGTGCAACATATATATGTTTCTTCCTCATCATCATACATTTCCTAGCATGTACTACTTACACTCTGGAACGACTTATCGTCCGGAAAATACGGCACTCATCAAGCGTGTCTACCGATGACAGAACGCTGTGGACGGTCACATCTCGATAACCCATGGCTCTTTCTCAGATGCTGTGGTTTTGTTGTGAACAGCGTAATGCTACATTTTGCCAAAAGTGTCACAAGATTGCCTATATTGTTGAGAGATACCGACACCAAACTCAAATAGTCAAAAATATTGTCACTTTGGACATCCAGACCTTTCACATCTGAGTCTAACCTTCGCTTTTGTATAGTCTTTGCATTGTAATCTGTCTTGGCCAGTGTTGTACACAATGTAAAAATAGCACAAACATGATATGAAACCCAAGATCATTTTCTTCCCCCATTGATTCTTGGGACTTGACGCTGTGTTTGACATGGTCATGGAGGCAGCTATATTCTGGGGCAGATCACTGCACACAGAACACTATCCAGTGGTAAACACAGTAGGAAAAACGTGGCCTTTGGCCCGAGAGTTACTTGTCCTTTCAAATGCTGTGCATGGATCTGTGTAACAGATACCAACACTACGAAAAAAAGTCAATTGGACAGTAATGCGAACAAAATCATTTTTTATCACTTACCTGTTAAATATATAGAAATACAGTGACTAGTGTTGTTTCGTCAAATTCTGCTGGTCAGGAGCAACAATGGTGAGGACATAAAACCAACACAAATACATTCCAGCTGACTGAGTGATGCATTCCTGTCCCACATTGTCCGCATCTGTCCAACCTTGCTACCTCTGTGTCTCATTCTGTTGCACTGCTAGGTCACCTTTACTCATGCATCCCTTCAGCTCCCACTGGATTTCTCCTCAGACTTTTTTCCTAGATTGGTTTGACGACAACAACAATGATGCAGCTCAAAAAGTTTGGATTTTGGAGAAGATTTCCCTGTGATTTTAATTGGGCACAAACAGCATAGAGCATAGATTATTCTCTTTTCCTGTTCAGTGGATGTAAAGAAATCAGATTTTGCATAATTTTTCAACCTATACATTCACGCATCATTGTCTCGGTGGATTCGAACATCAGCCATCCTCGGAGAAAAAATTGATCCAAACCCCCATCTAGATTGCCACTACCTCCCCACTGCTGATTGATTTTCCAGCTATGTTTCATGTAAGGAGCTGTGAGATTTTTTTCACCCCCAATTGGAGAACAACACATAAAACACGCCTGCTGGGGTTGGAGGTGGTGGGGATTGGTAGGTGCGCGGATAGGTTTTAGTAGCTCAAGGGGGTTGAGCTCTTAAAACCAGACCCCGATTACATCCTAAAGTAGAAGCCGACAATTGTCCGAGGCAGGGCTGAATGTCAGAAAAGCCCGATCCAGACAATGGATAATATCCGTTTCCACTGCCGTCTCTTTGCGATTTGCACTCCTCTTCCTTTCTCATCGGGCCGCTGTCGTCAGCCACTGTCTCGCGCAAATGTGAAATTGGACGCGTGACAGAAACATCCCTCCTTTCTCACTCAACCCACCTGATTTATGCCTCCCTGCCAGCCTGATCAGAACAAAAGTGAGACCTGGCTGCATTGCACCATGTTGCACCACATGCAGACACGGATAACCGTAGATTTTCTCTGCATGGTTGAGAAGAAAAAATTTAAAAAGTGGCTGAAATGTTGAATCTTGTAAGTGGATTTTACCACTGTAACAGTGAGACTTGGGCTGTTTTCGGTCAACCTTTTTTTACCGTCTTGGCGCTGTTTCAAACTGAAACGTTGCGGCAGGATGCTCTAGCGTGTGTAGTCATGCTCCTTCTTTCTCTCTCTCTCTCTCTCTCTCTCTCTCTCTCTCTCCCTCTCTCTCTCTCTCTCTCTCTTTCTCTCTCCCTCTCTCTCTCTCTCTTTTTAAATGAAATTCTCTCACTGGCAGATATGGGGCCTATTTCCTGTTTGAAAATCGCTGTACTTCTTGTCACGATACTTCCCTTGAAAGTTTATTCATCTCTCCAATAAAGTAAATTCCCCCAGCACGAGCTGGGCTCATTAAAGCTCCAGGATTCATTCAGGTTTATTTTTAGAGAGAGGGAGAGACAGAGAAAGAGGGGGAGGCAATGAGCAGAATAGTGTTGATTTTCCGCTCTAAGCCACTGCTGGATAGGGTTTTTTTCTTTTTCTCATTTTTCATCGCATTCCTGACTCATTGCTACTAGCGATGGCACTTTGCTCTCGTGCGATGGCGGCTGTCACTGATGGTAGAAATTCAAGTTTTTGCGGTTGGGGGTGCAGGGATGTCATCTCACCATCCATTTGCTGGGTGCATTTTAATGGAGGACGTGTCATTGGCATGTACCCACAAACAGCGTCCCCTTTCTGCCTGACAACGCGGACGATGTAAAGGTCAAACTCTTGAAATTGGAACCATTTGATTTCGTGCTTGTGTACTTAAAAAATAAAACCACTGGCTCCACTTTTGAATCTGCCCAATAGCAGATATCAGCCGATGCTGCGTTTAATTACTTACTCTGCTGCAGAGAGCATGTTTTGCTTTTTTTTTTTTTTTTTTTTTAAAGAAAAAAGGCTGTTAAGAACGTCAACACACAGGAAATCAGTACAAAAAGAAGACGGTTCATGCCGATAAATGCTTTGTGAGAGATACTCTTCTCCAATTCAGAGCAGCCGTCGATAAACAAAAGGTTCCTCACCCTCTAACACAGAACAAATCTGCACTTTGTTTATGTTAGCGCTTGTGGAGGATTTGTCTGCGGTGCTCTTTGTTACAGTCTCTCCCCCTCAAAACCTAAAATACAGTCGTGCAAATTAGGAACAGCCGGCGCTAAACAGAACAGTCTGTCAGCACATAATGTTTTTGTCACAACTTCATACCAGAAGTTCTCTGACTCATACGGAATGGCAGAGTTCTCTGACTCATACGGAAAGGCATGCAGATGCTCACCCCCATTGCCACCCACCAACCACGCAACCCATGCCCCCTGAGACTCCCTCCTGTGAGCCACCTCTGAATGTGGATTACAGAACGACATGCAGTCACTCAGTCTGTCGTTCTTACTTTGCATGTGTGAATTGTAAACAGAGGTGGTGGAGGAAGGAGGAAAAAAACGAAACATAACAAATGTCACCGTCATGGAGGACTGAATCAAACCGACTGTAATCTGTTGCGTTATACTATCTCTTAATTGACCTTTTCTTCCCTCCTTTTTTCTTCTCTGACTCTCAATTCTTGAGGTAAACGGCAAGCAGAGATTCCAGGGGGGGAAGCAGACCTAGAGGCCATTCTAACTCATTAGGCAAGTCGGCACCAGTATTTGCTGTCACTGCCACCAAGGGGCCCATGTGAAACTGCAGCAGACATCTGTTGGCATTATGTAGTGGCGTGAGGCAGCGGGATCTGATTTATAATGTTCTCTGTTTATGCTAATTGCACCTTCCCTGAGCTGTAATGAGGGCCAAACAGTGCGAACAAGCCCATCCTGTGCCTCTCAGGTCGGGAGGGAGGGGGCAGCCGGGCTTGACCAGTTTAGTGTTGCTTTACCTCTGGGCTGGAGCTCCTCACCTGCTGTTCAGCCTCGTCCTCAACCAATTTCTCTTGAGTAATAAACTATGATGACACATATGGCATGTATGGTTGGAAAGATCGGGATTGCTGGCCGTTGCCAACGGCGGGAGCAAGAGATCGGGGGAAAGGATGCAAATGGTGAGTTATTGAGGAGGAAGGGAGGAAGCAAAACATGGGTAGCCAGTTGTGACCAAAGCTCAGATCACCCGTCGTGCTGCAGACGGGACGTCAGGATAATTCTTTTGAAAGGCACAATTAAAAACAACTGTTGTTCCCACATGACACAAATGAGCGTAATTAAACAGGGAACAAATGAATTATAAGGGAAGATTAGAAAACAAGGTAGATTAAGTACATTAATGGGGCTTGAATTTTAGCAACATTTGCATAAATTTATTAAAACGTTGAAGAGAGAGATCGCATTCTGGCAACATAGTGCAGAGTCATCATGGGGGGAAGGAGGAGGGGTCACAGACAAATGGCGTTGCCAGAAATCTGATAAGGACGAGGTTGTCTGTCAACGAAGCTCTCAAGTTTTTTTTCCCAAAGTTTGTTAAGCGCAAGACATTGGGGAGAGCAGTGCGACAGGTGGGGAGAAGGGTAAAATGTAAGGTGTTATTGGAACAGAGAAGAGGTGAAGCCGCATAAGCACTCTCTCACAACGGGAGAGTCTCCATTAACTGAGTGACACAATGTGAAGATTAGGGGATCAAGTGCGGCAAGATGAGAGATGAATTTAACGGAATTGACAGCACGTTCAAGGGCCACCGAGATGGAAGCAGAGATGGTGGAGACAGGGTGATAATTTTGGAGATATGAGGGGTTGAGATTAAACTGCCTGTTAATCAGCGGGGAGAAATCAACCAATTTTTGTGATGATGGGCACGGAGAGACAAAGATATGAGGAAGAGACAGGGATGTCCGGAAATCCAGAAACGGTGTTAGACAGCAAGCAGCCGTGGACCCCCATCATACGCCATGCCGAAAACGGCATTGTGCAACAGTGCCTCTCCACTCAGTCCACTGCCCTTCGCCCCAAAATGTGGATGTGTGTGTGCATGTGTGTACGAGCATCCCCTACTCCCCCCGTCCCCCGCTCTCCTCAACGCCCCCTTCCCATCCCTGCTGGATGTAATTAGCTAATCCTTACTAATAGTATGCCTAGCAATGCCATTTTCATGGCCAGTACTGTTTTTATCAGCGATGTTTCGCCTCCAAGCATAATTTAGAGATGCAGCTATTGATTTCGCCCCCAGTTGAATTATCTACTCAGAAACCCATCATCTACTTTAATGATGTCACTCACCGCCACATTCTCTCTGCTTGCTTTCCATTAATCGACAGCGCTACGTGACATTGTCAACATCCTCTTCTCAAACAAGCAGGGTCTAAGAAGTTTGTCTTGCTCCACAATCAGGTTATTTAATCAATTTGTTCAACTGAACCTATTTAACATACTGATGTGCAGTTACACAGTAATGTATGTGGCCTTTCCCCCCCCATACCCAACCTTCCCCATTGCCAAAGTGAAGGAAACTCTAAGGGAGCTTTTCAGATCTTCTGCCGTTATTTCTCATGTGACACTCAGCCAGACCCTGATGGCGGCAACCTTCCACTTTAATTAAAGGTTCAACCTCTTCACTGGATGACAAATTGACTGATTTATGCCCTGGAAAAGTAGTGGAACATGTCTCGTCCTGACCTGCTTCTTGCTAACAGAGGGTGGGAGGGAGGAGCTGGCATTTTATGTTGACCTTGCCATTGCTGCCGCTGCTGCAGATGGGATGGATTTCAATCTCATCCTTCATTGTCTGGTGTTCTTCAGGGACGCTGACACACCCACTTCACTCGCTGCTGCGCAACTTAAATTTTTGAGTTCTTTCCTTTTTCTTTGGAGGGACGTGAAAACACAAATTTGAAATAGAGTCCTGCATGAGACGGTTGCAGAGCCGAGATTCTCCATGAAGCCTGCCACGTTAACAGACAGTATGGACAGAGTGTGACTTTATGGTGGTGAGAAGCATTTACCCAAGGCAGAGAGATGTTTCTACCCAGGCGACTGTCTTTTATTTGACAAATAACATCATAGCGCTACAAGTCATCCATAAATCTTTATACTTTTATTGCGTAGAGCCCCATACCATAATTTCATTGGAGGCGCACTTGGAGCCTTAAGAAACATTTAAGACAGCTGAGTGATAGAGGTTCTGTACGACCAAACATACAAAATATACAGACTACAGGTGCGTGAACAGCAAGACAAATCTCTGATCTATCACTTTTAACGCTATGTCAAGGACAAATGTCCCATCTGTAATGCACTGGCGAATTTTGCATCACTGTCTTAGTTTTAACTCTGCGCCATTGTTCCCTTTTGAATTGCTCTGTGATTATGTTTCTGGTGACCTTCTGTTTGTGCAGATGTTGGATCTACAGCTCAGTCTGTAGGATCAAATGGCTAATGGTCCATGACCCAGTTATTTTACGGCAGGCTGGAGAATATGTCCACTTTGCATGGTTCCCTTACTCCGTGTTTCAAACTTTGTGTGTGCTGGGGATGACACAGCTTGAAAGGGGTTTCAGCAGAAGTTCCAACACAAATAAAGGAGTAAGTCCAGATGATACAATCACTTTGTTCAGCATGAACACTTCTGCAAACATGTTGAGGGATCTGCGGGGCATGCGCCAGGACTTCTGTGGGAGACAAGATGGTGTAAACAGGCAAATTGTCTCTCTCCTCGATCTTAGCTTCTTGAGATTTTGTGCTGCCTGGATTTCTGGATAGTCATAGTGCAACAGAAACGGAGACGGGGTTCTCTGGGGCCAGTATTTCCCAGTGCACGGCGATGCCAACCTCAACGTATAAAGCAAATACGATTCTATAAAAGAATAATAGCTTCCTCTCCACCACATCACTTGTTTAGATGCGAATGTTCACAGAAAAAAAACCCCAAACAAATCTTTGGAAAACACTGCAGTTTAATGTTGGACGATGGTGACCCGTGGAGATCTTTTCAATAACAATAAAGGAGCCATATTTGTTAAGAGGGTAGTAAGCACATCAATATACCAAGCCAGTAAACAGACAGCGATTGTTTCTCAGCGCCCTTGCCACCACCACCAAGCGTCCAGGCCTCCCTAATGGCGGGCCCCTGCAGAGAGGAGGCAGTCGTTTGGGCCCATAAGCGCGACTTTCTTGACTGCCCCTGGGATCCCTTTGTCCTGTAATAAACCTTGCTGAAGGAAGGACATGTAATTGCACTGCACACACTAATGAGTTTGCAAACTAATTAAAGGGGCTGTATTGTGCCCTGTGGAGGCTCACATCACTAAGAAAGCCAGGGACATATTTAATGAGGAGCCTTGATAACCCATCAAAGAAAGGATATGTGGTGACTGTAATGATGCCCAGGGTGAAGCCCAAGCTCAGGCAGGGAAACGTATGTGATGCCAAATGTTTTCAGCCCATTGCCCACAGCCACCTACCTACATGTCCTAATCAAAGTCGCTCACTGTCTTCCAATAGGTTCAAAGAGAAACGGCACTCCAGCCACTATTTCTTCCCTCCCTCTGTTCCTCCCTTCCACGGCGAGTGGTGTATGAAAATTTCTAGGTCATTCCATTATCTTGCATTATTCACTTTGGATTAATTCACATCGAACACTTTAAGAATCAAAGGGGTTATTTTAGGAACATTTTATGCCGTGACCGATGTCACAATTGAGATTCGAAGCTTGCTCAGAGGATCTCGATCAAGCCATAGCTGCACTGCCGGTGAGATGCGTCATCCACCCGCCTGTCCGTGTTGACGTGGACCTATCTGCAAGAGGTACGCATTTCTAGACATTACTGGTCAAAAGTTGCAGAACATCCCAATTTTCCAGAATTTTATAGAAAATGATGCAGTTTAATTGCTGTGTGTACTAACTTTACTAAAAAGAACCAGTTCACTATTGAGGTTAAAAAAGAAATCAGGAATCAATTTAGAAAGCTAGATGTATTCTAAACTTTTAACTTGTCCAAGTCCATCTCATCAACTTTTGGCAGATATAAATGCTGTACACACTTTTGGTTAACCTTCTCCCATTTTTTTTTTTTTACCTCAGGCAGTTCATCACTCTTCAAATGGACCATTTGAAGCTATTTGGACTTGTACTGCTTCAATCGTACACTGGGAAAATTGGAATGTTCTCAAACTTCTGACCAGTAGTGTGCTTATCTACATACATATACGAGGGCACATTTTTATCCTCAGGCTGTAGGCATCAACGCGTTAATGGCTACACAATCCAAGTCAGACCTTGTTGTATTTTTCAAAATTCCGATTAAGGTTTCTACTTTTTTGTGAAAATGAATCGCAAACGTTATGGCTCTTCGCTTAGAGATGTAGCTTGATCTGTTGCATCTGCCTTTGCACTGTAGGACTGGGACACACTTCGCAAAGTGTTCCCTTCGAAGGTCTGTGTACAATCACGGCACTTTGTAAAACGCATCTGACTCAAGGCAGATGGAGCGCTACGCCATCAGAATCGACGAGGGCCATTATAAACCCTTTTAATGGAATTCATTAAGGCCTTCACTTTCAAACAAATGAAAGCCACCAATGGTGGCTGTAGGTCAGGCGTGACTTTACCATTGGATCTGATGTAGCTCCTTCTGCGGCGCACTACAGCCGGAAGCCTTTTTTCTCCACAAAGCTGGTCCCCCCTCCAGTAGACAAGTGCTTTTTTTTCTTGTGTGTGCTTGTTTGGTCACAATATTTCCCTCTCAGACAGTGATGGCTGTTATTTTGCCCGTGGCTCCTGTCAAAACTAACATGGCTTAATTGACTGCGAGCGAATGAGCTTCTGGATTGATCCTGTCAGGCTCCTCAGGAAGAGATGCTGCTCCATCTGTGAGGCGCAACTCCAGTGACATCAGCAATCTGTTGCTTGGGAATGAGCCAGACATTTGGAGGAGAAAAAACTCAAAATTACAGAAAGTACCTAAGGCGTTGTGTGTATTCTAATCAGCTGTCAGTGATGACACAATCTGATGAACATGCAACTACACGTGCGCATCTACACACACACGCACACCGAAGCAAAACATCATGTTTGGCAGACTACGCCAGAATGAATGGACGCACGCAAAAACGCACATTGTAATTTCTGCATCGTGGTTACCAATGTCACATTGAAGGGGGGGCTGTATCTCTGCCTGAAGATTAGGCAGAAAACTAGAACGTCCCCGTGTCTGCCTTGTTAGACATTTGATATCAAATAGGCTCGTCATTAGGGTGTTGAAACCTGAATGCAAAAGTCAGTGGCATACTGTCATCGGGGCTTTTAACCTTGATCTTGCTTCGCCGATGCCTGATGGTGCACTTTTCACCCATCTAGCTTCCCCACCCCCACCCCTCCACACACACACACGCACACACACTCCCTGGCCACACCTGTGGCCTCTCACCTCTCTCTCCCTTGACAACTTTCATCCCTGTTCTGCCTTCTTTGGTCCCTGTCTGCTTTAGCAGATACCCTTTTTCCTGTGCAAGCGGGCGAGAAGGAGGAGGAGAAGGAGGAACACAGGACGCAGTGGCACCTTCTGGCACAATCAAATATTTAGATTGCTGTCTGTGTAGATGGCGAGGCAAGGAGACACGGAGGAATAATCTGCGAGACAGCTGCTGCAGCACATCTGGGTGTCACTGATAGCAAAGGTATGGGTGAGATGGGGGTGGGAAGTGTTGCTATGTGTTGCTATGGAGGGAGGACTTCAGAGGCACAGCTGTCAATCAGAGGGGTATGGTAGAGCACTGCGAGGCTTCCATTGCGCCATCCGCCACCCACCCTGCCAACCTGCGCACACGTGCGTGGTGGACCGCCTCATGCAGATTGACACCTGACAGACGGAAGCTGCGGGCAGTGCCAGAGCCAAACTGCTTTTTTTTTTTCTTCTTTGTTTTTTTTTTTTTGTGGTAGACGACCAACCACATGCTGATGCCGCCCTGTCCATGGTTGTGAATTTGCCTTTTTGAAAAAAAATATGCACATCTCCATCTGATACTGCTTGTCTATCGTCTGTGCATGGTAAGATGGACAGACACACATGTTTTTAAGGTGTGGTCATGGCTTTGCAGCCATGCCCTGTCCTAAAAAGCCTCCCCTCCTTTCTCCAAAATCCGCCAGATTGGACTCTTTCACGTACATCTTCACACTTAATGGAGGCACCTCTGATTTGTCGTGACAGGAGGTTTCCTTCAGGCGCTTTGCACTTTCATGTGACAGTCTGAGTTTTATTGGCGAGGTCATTGTCATTTCTTGCCACCCTGCAGCAGCAGTAGGGAGTAAACCTCCTGATAAATACTCCTGTCTCCACTGCGTGAGGCTTTTCTCAGGTGATGGTGTGGTACACTGTGGCACTGCTTAGTGGATAGGTGGCGTACAGTTTATGTGTTCGTTTTTGAAACCTAGAAATCATCATATGACCAGCCCTCCACCTGTCCTCGGCCCATATTCAGCCATTTCTAAATCTGTGGCAAATCTGCCTGTTACCGGAGCAGTTACTGTCTCCCTCCCTTTTTCCTAGAAGGGCAAGGAGGCACCTCCTGTTGAAGCAATAAAGCTAGGTTTCCTGCAATAAAGCTAGGTCCTTTTTTTCCCCTTTTTTCCATCCCTTTTTTAAATAGCATCGACTGTTTTTAGGATTTGATGGGGGCCGGAGATAGGGGGGCAGTAGGTGCATAGTGTCAGAACATTTGAGGAAGATAAAATGTGAAAACCTACCCACCTTTCCCCCACTTTGCACTCTTTCCTCTGCCTCCACCGGCAGCCTGGACTTGGGAGGCAGAGCTGTGGCGCTGCGAGATCGGCTGGCCTGAAAATCACTTTTTGTTCCTGTCCTCGGCACACACGCAATATGGATGCGTCTCCTATTGGCTCAGACCTTCCCGACACCGTGATTAATGGCACTCGCTTCTCTCCCCATTTCATTCTGTTACTGTCAGAGTTAAGTGGGCCGAAGACAATAATAAACACTCAGTCCTCTGTGAACCCCCTAACACAATCATTCCACCTCGCCCGGTACACCAACCCCCGGCACACACACACACACACACACACATACACGCACGCACACACACACACACACACACACACACACACACACACACACACACACTCATAAACCCATACACATGTTCTCTATGTCTCTCGCCCTATCTCTCATATGTAGTGTGTGCGTGTGTGCGTGTGTGTGTCGTCTGGGTAAACGAAACCCCCGGGATGCATAGTGGGAGTGCTGAACAGTTGACTTAAATGGAGGATGGGAGATGTGATGATGAATCGGAAAGGAGGTCGTCACAGCAGCAACGACTGCAGTGGCGGGAATACGCTAGGAATACGGCAGAGTGACGCGACATGGTGCTAATGAGGCGGAGGTGAGCAAGGACAGTATTGAAGAGAGCAAGAGAGGGGAGAAAACGAGGAAGGGAGGCAGGAGAGGGAAGGGTGTGTGTGTGTGGGGGAATGCTGCTCGTGGTTTTGATACATGCCATTTTAGGCTGCGCAGT
>OMPJ01001265.1:15778-42650 GCA_900312935.1 Carapus acus
AGTAAGCCATCAGGAAGCCGCAAAGGAGGGGATCATGGACTGAACATGCTATTGACCCACACTTCAGCACTGGATTGGATTTTTCTATTTTTCCCATTTTGCTTTCTTTTCACTGTTTGGTGAAGCAGACCAGGGGAATTTGAGTGCGATTATAAATTCAACAACTGCACAAATGTATTCGGAGCTGGATTCATTTTGGTGTGTTGCCTCCTTTGTTGCCGGTGCAGCAGCAAAGAGCCAGTGAGGGTGATTATCCGATCGCATACGGACAAAAGTAAAGCTAGCCAGCAGACACACTCTTTGGTTTCGTCAGACTGTTCCCTCCGTCAGTTGTTCATGGAAATGTGGCCGTATGAGATCAGCTGTAAATAGGTCACGCACGCTATTGTCCTTGAAATTTGGAGGCTAACGTCTTTTATCAGTGTGGTGGCAATGAGGTGACTCTTGAAGGACGTCTTACGGTTCGTCTTCAACAGATTCACACATACCTTATACAGCTTACTGCTGTCAGCGTTACTGAGTTGATTATAATGATGTTAAAGCTAAATTTGCACTTCAATCGCAGTTCAATCTTTAACTATTTTGTCCCTCCTGCACACCCTATTTTTTTCTGAAATCGCTGCCAGTGTATGCAAAGAATTTGAGAATTGAATATTTGAGGCTCACACTAAGTTAGTCTATATTTTACCTTAACTGGGGGAATCTGTATAGTCGATTCTAATACAGACTAACAGCTATTAATCGAAATGGGGCAAATGCCTGGCAGAGTTTTCTAATCTCAATTTCCAACATCCTCGGCAGCAGACTGCATCAAGCTGAAAACGCTGACCTGACATCCAATGGGCCCAAAGGAAGAAATATGAAGCTTTATTGTGCTTGAACTTAATGACTAATTAATCATATCCGAGCTGCAGATCAGGATGCTATGAATGCCCACCTAAAAAATGAATAACGAAAAATGGCACAATACTCAGGTTTTCGAGGTGCATCCATCTCTTCGGAGAAGTTGTTAAGAGTGAGAATGTTGGATGGATTCATCAAATGAACCAAGACTGTCGGAGAGACACAAACAGCACAGTCTGTCTTTTGATTTGAGATTCTCAGAACGAGGAACGCGCAGACGATCTAACCTCAAATGCGCATTCACAGGTTTTTCCAATCTAATCCTGTCCCAATTTGATCTCGTCTGCGTCCTTTGAAAGAAAGTCGACCGGGACTATGGTGCGCATTCTAGAAAGCATGCACAGGAGGGATGCTAAAAAGGACTCTTATTTGACAACAAATAACATTAACATCACATGTGCATGCTGCTTTTTCAAGCATAAACTACAATTAACCACAGGTAAACACATTGATTATGCTTTGTTGCTGCTTTCTAAGCACTTGGATGTTTGCATTGCACCTTTTATGCAACATCTAAATGGAGCTGAACACAGCGTGATTTCACATTTGGTTGGAAAAGGATGTGACAAAACACTGAGCTGGGTTTTGGGTCATTCACTTTGACTCAATGACTGAATTTTTGCACACACCTCTGGTGATTGGTGCTTCTTATTTTCTATTAAGGAGCAGTTTGTAAGCAAACAAAATAAAAAAACAAATATTTCATCTTCTGCCATGATCGAATTCGTCCCGAGAGCTATTCAGCACTCAATTCCTAGTGAGGGCCTCAGGGGGGATCTTGAGGTTATTCTGGTTGTTATTTGGCTGGAAGGAATTTAAGTATCGCTGATATCTCTGCTCACTTGCTTATGCACACAGAGGAACACACACACACGCACGCACGCAGGCACGCACACATGCGCGTACACACACACACATTCACGCCTACTGTGTGTTTCCTTTTCACCCAACCTGAGTGTCTTTGAACTGTGAAAGGTAACAGTAGCACCTACCCCCAAACACCCTGAGGAGTCTCTCTCACACACACACACACACACACACACACTCGGAAAAACATGCAGTCTCCCCACTGTGCTTTTCTGAGAGGCGACAACTCTTACCAGAGGGTCACACCATCATTAGTACAACTTTCAGAAAATATTGCCTTTTCGAGACAACTCCGCAAAAGAAATAGTGGGAAGTGTCTTTCGGTAAGGCAGTAATCAATAAGGTAATTATCAATCCTCTTAATTACACTTAAGACAGCAAAACATTGCCACTAATTACAAAGTCAATGAGAATTTTTCTGCCAGAAATTTGCTGCTTCATGTTTGTCATTGGGTCACGGGGCTTAAGTTGTTATTCAAAAGTGAGGAGTGAGAAAAAATAACAAAAAATTGTGCACAAGCAAACCAGCACCCCCATGCAGTCTCAAAAGAGCCTGAGGTGAAATGGAAACGAGGAGAACGTCGATTGGAGACATCATTATAATTCGAGGAAATAAGCGCAGCAGTGATACCAGCTGTACTCATGCCTGCGGCTGTTTGGTGTTAAAAGTGAAAAAAAATCAAGGAGTAGCGTGAGAAGCTGTGGATGCGCCATATTGTCATATTGACAGATGTAAATCTAAAGACAACCAACGCTGCTCTCATGGAGGGAAGTGGCAGGAAGAGATGATGAATAACTACGACTTTGGTTGTGTTGGATTCAAAAAAAGAATTAAGGTGAAGATGCAACAGGAATGAGACGCGTCCTTGCAAACGACCGCAGTCGATATTTCTAATCTTCCCTCTATTCTGCTCAAACACTGAGACACGATAGGCTGTCACGTTGAGTTTCTCTGCTTGTGTGTGCAAAGTGATTAATTCACTTAATTTTCCTCGGACAAAACCTGGAGAGTTTGCTCCACTAACTTTTTTTTCTATTTGAGATCTGTAAATTGAAATTCAGCAGCAGTCAGTACGGCCACTGTCACATTTCTGCCTCTGCCTCACTGGCAAAGCTTTACAAAAAGCCTTTTTTTAGTATCCTTACCTCATTTCAAAGGGCATTTACTAATATAATCTACAAGAATTTGTTTGGGCGACTTAACTAGCGAGCCTCTTTTTAATTTTTATAGTTAACATATAGTTATATTATCATTACAGTTTAAACTCTTTGCACACCTACTTGAATAAATTTTTGTTTGTTACCTTAACCACCTTAACATTAAAGATAGAAATAATACTTGTAAAAAAGACATGGTGATTCAAATATTTGATGACAAACAACCAAACATCTGGTGGGCAACAAACTTTTGCTCGCAGTAATTGCCTCTGCACTCTACTAAAGGAGTATATTTCCGTTATTGTACTCCTAAATTTGTATCATATTTGAATGAGTTGCTTCTGTGGTCTCATAATAACAAACAAGTAACACTTCAGTGAAATCTTCGGTGTTCAATTTTCACACGCACACATGCACACACACACACACGCGCGCATAATAACAGCAACTAAATGACCACAGAACTAAAAGCATACACACACAGTACTACATCATAAATGAACACAAAATACAGTATGATAGATGAAAAAAACAATGCATTCATTTTATTTTTTTTCTACAAGTAACAGCCGATGTGATTGGTTTAGTCGGATCAGAGTGGCCACCATTTTCTTCACTCTCCAGAAAAAAAGAAAAAGATTGAATCTCTTCGGTTTGGTTTTTCGGCTCTAATCCGAATGATGGATTTGAACTCGTGAACCAGGTTGACCTAATAACTGATTACGATTGGAAATGTTTCACTCAAATCCTGTTTGGGCCCTGAATTGTCCGGACAGTGTCTGAAAAAAGAGGCATTGCATGCAGGACTTGGACATGATGGCTGCCGCGGGGCATCCAAAGCAATGCCAAACACGTCTGCTGGAATTATCATCCAAACAGGCACAATCAAGCTGGTTGACGTTGGCCCGCTCGCCCACCAGGTGACAATGAATAAGCCTCTGATTGAAGGATATCGAAAACAGCTTTCAGGGTAACAGTTTTGGTGGTGTGAGGGCCACACAGTTGAGTTCCAACATTAAAAATAAAGCACGGATAATTCTGAGCTGCCCGTTCCAGAGCTACATACAATTTCAGGCCGGTTTGGTGCCCGAAAATCTCTCGGCCATCAACGCTCAGCAGTGTTTCCATCTTTACCTAGTGGCTATATATTTCTTACCCACTCATTATATAACTAATGCTTGCTGCGCTGCTAAAAAAGGCGGCATGCACAGCACATAATCAGAGAGAAGAAAAGGAAATGAATTCCCTGGTGTGTGACCCTTGTCATCACCGTATACTTTGATGCGCTCCATGTGACGAATTTGAGGCTTAAGCACCGGACAGCGACGGCAGCAGCGCCCACAGAATATCCACTGGAGGACATTTCATTTCCAGGTTCGTCTTCACTGTGTGGACACGTTCCATGTGTAATTTTACTGAAAGGCAGTAAAAGCCAAGCCCATGGCCAATGACTGATGGGTCTAACCTTGCATGAAATGAGGCTTTACTCAGCCGCCCCGGTAAGAAGAAGCTTCTATCACGAGCTGCTCCACTCCCTGGCCTCCACGCCAGCCCACGTGACTGACCTGCTGTCACGAATGTGGCTGTTAATGAGAGGCTCTTTATCTGCGCTTCACTTTGAAGAAGTGAAACCTCCGAACTCGGCGGCGAGTGTCCACGCACATGAGCGAGAGAAAGGATTTAATCGTTTTCTTTTTCTTTATGAACAGGTGAAGTGAACTGCCACATGGTGGCTGTGTTTGTAAAATGTTTGAGATCCGGGTTAGAAGAGACTCTCTTCAAAGGTTTGAGATGTACCATTTATCAATATTTAGATAACATCAATCCAGGAAAAGTATCTAATCTTGTTGGGATTGATCCTGACGTTTTCAGCAAAAATGAGTCGTTCAGAATGCAACAGGAAACAAAATCTACTCTCTAACTGCTAAAAATAATTTCGTACATCACATCACATCACATAACACAACATAACACAACACACATGCATTCATACGTTGTTTATGATATACTGACGATATGGAGCCACCATTTGAATTTGGTAAGAGTGTAGGAAATCTTAGGTTTGTCCTCTTCCTCTGAAAATATGAATATTTGAGACCAAAATCAGAATGGCCGGTTAACAACACAAATTGTCATGTGATGTTGATCACAGTGATGATAATGAGGATCGTGAGGCTGAGTGACTGAATGAATGAGGCTGAGTGAGCATTCCATTTCTATCTCACAAATCCATACTCACATGGAAATATGCCCTTTTAAGTCACACAAAGCTGGAGCCAGACCGGAGAGAAAGAAAGACAAAAATCCCCGACTGAAGATATCCTCGCCGATCGATTAAAACGTCCTCAATGAAACTCCTTGCACTCATTATACTGACGCTTGGATATTGGTGCGACCATATGCTTGAGACAATCTAAAAAACTCAATTAGTCCTTCATTAAGAAAATGAGGGGGTAGCACAGAATCAGATAGAAATTACAAATTGTCCTCTGAGACACACAATTATCCATCATATTCTTTCTGCCATCTGTTTGCTTCCTGTTGACTCCCCCTAATGACTTAGATTGAAGCCAAATTAGAATTCTGCACGACTGCCACTGCACCTCATTGTAAAGTGAACTTGCGACAAAATGGAGAGAGTCGCGGCCCGACTGAGTGCTGGAGAGACTCTGTGTGAGAGGAGATATATTGTAGATTGCTGATGTGTAGGCAAATAAATGGCCGGCCCCAGATTACATTGATAATTTACAGCACAATGTTAAATCACAAGGTTACCGAGCAGTACCTCGCAAAGCTACCTAGATGGAGCTCTGACGTTATCAAAGCGCTGCATCGGGGAGCCCTGTTGCTGGGCGCCGCGAGCAGACCGCTCTCCCTCCTCACTTCATTTTGAAGGGAGGACGCCTCAGCAGTCTGTTTTGACGTTCTCTCAGTCACCCTAACACAAACACCATGCATACACCAGGATCTCGTCTTAGCCAGGAGGTGGGGGAGAAAGAGAGGGTTAGATATGAATGTCAAAACCAAATGACTTGCGTCACACTGGGGCTGGCGTCCTGAGGATGATTTACACAAAAGCGTGGCGTTGCGTTGAGAACAAGAGGAAGAGGAAGAAAAAAGAGCTGATCAGTTCTTGGATAGATTTCATTTTGCTGGAAGTAGAGACTAAACAACAGCAGTAATGGAGAAGAGCGGGGCTCATTTCCCCTTCATCTATCTCCCTCAAAGATACGGCCTCTGCATGACAATGTGAAAAATGCGTTGCGTTTTCAGTTTTCAGCTGCACGATCCTATCAGAAAATGGATCCGCCTGTGGAGCAATTTAAAACGAAAGCAATGCCAAGATTGAAGCTTATAACTTGCAAAAACTGCAACTGCATTTTCCCCCACAAAAAACACCCACAAAAAACCCCAAACAAACAAACAAACAACAAAAAAAAGAAACTAAACCTAAACAACAAAAAACAAAAAGACAAGAACAACAACAAAAAACAAGCCTCTGCTGAGCCATCCGTGACTAAAAGTGAGGCTGCTGCAGGGATGCAGCTGAAAGGAGCACTGTGCGGCGACAGAAACAGGGATGGAAGCGGATTACTAATGAAACCCGTTCAGAAAGAGGAGTCTGATTAAATGAATAGTATAGCAGCCATGGCATGCGTATCGCATGGTGCCAAAACCTTCCATGGGCTTTTCACGCAATGGCACGGAGAGAAGAAAGGGTATACGTGGTATTGCATCATTTGGTACAAGTTGGGCACTCACAAAACTGCTTCTAACCCCTAGATCGAGGCGAAGCTGCCATCTCTGATTTGATCTTAATAATTTTAAGTGGTTTTACGATGACAACAGATGTGCTATTGTTCTGAAGGGCAACAGGTGACTGTGGAGCTTTTGGGGCCTGCATCAAAACACACAACCCCGGCAAATGACCTGGCATTCACCGCAGACATTGGCAAGCTCAAAGCACTGCATCTGTCAAGTGAAAAACATGACTTTTTATCCTCCATTTTCTTGTAGCACCCTATGCAACCGCAGCCAATTTCCGAGGAACAGACCTCGTCCTCTCCTGAACTGCGTTTGCTCCGCATGTCAGGTAATGACCTTCGTTTTGACGCAGCCACGGCTAAGCGTCAATTGAAATCCATGACTAACACATAGGAAATTATAAATCTGGACCACCTGCTCTGCCCACTGCCTTCACAGCAAAAATAAATGAAGAAATAAGGAAATGATAAGTGGCAGGGAGGTAAAACATTTCCAGACGCCCGATTAAGGACATCTGCAATTAATACTGTTGGCTTTTCCACCTGAGTAACCATGTGTGATCTTTAGTGGTGTCAAGACACACCGCCTCAGGACATGTCATGGGACATTTATCGGCAAGTGGAGCTATGTGTGGAGGGGTGGGAAAGGACTTTTATCACCCAGCATTTCTGAAGGATATTTTTGTCTTGCATCATTCACAATTCACACTGCAATGACACGACATCACTTCAGATAAAGTGGAAATGCTGTATCTGGGATGCACAAGTATCTCCTTGTAAGATACACAAAAATAGAAATCTCCATTTTTTTGTCAATGGAATGCTCACATTTGTTGCTCTCCTCTTCATTCTTTCTTCTTTTAACCTGAGTTCAAGGGGACATCATCACGAGTTACCCTCTAAATATTGGCGAAAATAGACGGTTGCTTTTACACATTTAACTCCTTGTTTTCCATACAATCTTTTGAATAAAGCAACCAGCCAACACCGTCAATAATCCAGGTATCATGGATGCCATCTTTAAACTTTTTTCTTTCAAGAGACACAAAATGCAACATATAGTTACTTACTCTGAAAAACTGCAGAGGTGAACTCCCACCACAGCATAAAGAATCCCAATGGGCTTTTTATTCCTTTAAGCGCAGGTGGCAGCCAACTCACCTTTAGCATTTTTACTCTTTATTTAGACTCTTGGAGACTGGCTGGGGAACGGGAGGAATCTCTACAGGGACTCAGTGGGAGGACAGAGGGGGCGCACAACTCCAAACATGGGAGGTGTAACCAGATGATGAGCTCTGGTAATTTGTAATGTTATTGAGCCCTTTGCATTGTATAACCCAAAAATTGTGAATCACAAAACAGATTATTTTTGATCTAAAATGATTATGATTAATTTAAAAAAACACATATCGACGCCGATGGACTTCAATTTTAAGGCGGTGCTGTACAACTAAAACGCTCCTCCCTTGCACATTCATCATTTATTAACCCCTATGTGAGAAACTGAGAAAACAAACACCAAAAAACAAAAAAAACTACAATAAACAAACAAAAAAAAAACCTTAGTGTTCCTGTTTCCTGTTCTGCCCTGTCACACCCCTGATCCAGCCATCAAATCAGCTGGCAATTTGAGCAATCAGTCAGCTATTAACCTCACCTGTGCATGCACACAAGTCAAATTGTCTTGTTTTCTTCCCTTGACTCTCCAGCATTTTTTCAAGCTCCAGTTTTCCCAGTTTCAACCTTGCTTGTCCCTGTTTTCGATTATGTTTCCTGCCCGCCCAGATCGCCTTGTTTTTGATTTTTGGATCTGCCGACTGCCTGGTAACGTGACCTTTGCCTACTCCCTGAGCCAGAGGGCAGGCAAAGGTCATGTTTGGGGGGGGTGGCTGGAGAGCAGGGGCTCTGACTCACTCTCCTGTCCCCCCATATTGACCTGTTGCCTGTTTTAAACCACGAATTTGCTGTGCCCCTGATTCGGTTTCCGTTGTCCTGAGTTAACTTGTCGAGTGTTAGCATTTAGCCTAGCGTTCAGGCTTCGACGTGCACTGTCACCTGCTGTTGTTGTATTAATCAACACATGTCTAAACGAGACTTTTGTGTGTGAAAGTGTGCTTTTGGGTTCTCCGCTTGGTCTATGACAAAAAAAAACAAATATTAATCATATTAAGTGTTGCTAAACACCAACAAATGTCCCCTGGGGTGTAAAGTGTTGACAATGACGATGGCGTCCTGTTTCCCAGAAACCACCGCATATTTTTTTGATCTCATAAATTGGATTTTCTAATGTATCATTGTATACTGGATTATTAGAGAAATTAGATTAGCATGGCTTTCATTATTATGTGTCCATGTGGGCATTCGGTCCATGTTTGTGTGCGTGTGTGTGTGTGTGTAAGGATGAGTCAGTGCACGTGTGAAGTGATGAATAAAAAATTACGAGCAAAAACAAACAGTTTGCAAAACAGCCGCGAGCGAGTACTCCATTACCAAGAGCGGCGCTCATTTGTGCCATCTTAAATCATCTCCAATATTTTCCAGCCACTAACGGTGTCAGATTGCGAGCTTACATTCGCCTGAAGTTTCCCTCTAATTTGTTGACGCGATAACTAATTTGGTCCCTGGAAAGAAAAGGCAATCAATCAGTTCACCACCACGCCAGGCCTCGCACTAAAGCTGAAAGCAGGGAGGAATACAGCCATCAAGTAAAAAGGACACCTTGCCCAGTTAGATTTCTTGGGAGGAGGGTCTCTCCGGCGTTACAGTGAAGCACCGCGCTTGGTTCGGATCTTCGAATGGTGGACAAAATGACTTATCAGTGGCAGCTCCTTGTTCTATTCTACTGCGGAGGCAGTCAAGAGTGACTTTCGTATTGGAAATTAATTGTTTTTTAATGTGCATGTCTTCATCGTCCACGACCACACAGCTACGCACCATTACGGTAGTCAATTAGCCATTCAACATCTTACCACTGGCCAATATATGGAATTGATTATCACAGTGCCGAGTTTTCCCCTGCAGCTTTCCATGTCTAGAATATTAAGAGCTCAGTGCAGACTTCTCAAGTGAAAAAAAAAGGGAAAAAAAAAAAAAAGAAACAGGTTCAGCTTAAAGGCAGCTGTTTGCAACACAAAATGAGGTAGGTAGGTAGGTAGAAAGGTAGGTAGGTAAGTAGGTAGAAAGGTAGGTTGGCAGGTAGGTAGGTAGAAAGAAAGGTAAGTAGGTAGGTAGGTAGGTAGGTAGGTATAAAAAATCTACAAAAACTGTAATCACAATATCCCTCTGCAAGATGGAATGCAAAGCACAAAAGCACAGCGCCCAGGTGAGAATGAGAAAAGAAATAAGACACTTTGAATGTACACCACTGTTCAAAAGTTGAACACCTCAATTGTTCCAGTTTATTATTGAAATTCAAGCAGTTCAAGTCGAATGAGCAGCTTAATATGGTACAAAGATAAGTTGAGGAACTGCCAGAGGTAAAAGAAAAAAAAGGTTATATCTGCCCAAAGTGGCTTCTTTCAGTCAAATGTTAAGAATACATTTTGGTTTCTGCATTAATTCCATGTTTTGTTTTTTTAACTTCAATTGTTTATTGGTTGAATGCTTAAATTTCTGCATTGCACAAATAAATTTCTGCACTGAGACATTTAACTGCATAAATTTCCATAAAATTCAAGAAAACTTGGGGTGTTTTCAATCTGTGGACCAGTAGTGTGAGTGGCATTAGCGTTGGTGCAGCTAGATGGATGATGATTCATAGAAAAGTGTGAATGTTCAATCAGAAAGCATTGTCATTTTGATTCGCCTAAAACAAAAGTCTCTTCGACCATGGTCCCGTGCCCCTTGGCAAAAATTACAATAACAGTGACTGAGGCCTATTTTCTAGGCACACAATGGCTGCTGTCCGTTCAGCAGTGTGATGCCGACAACCAATATTGAGGGCCGGCGAGTTACTCGCCAACAGACAAATGAATGGGGGCTTTAAAGCCCAAGACACAGCAGCCCCTGATTGCTACAACTGCATAGCTTGTCCTGTCTGCCATTGACAGGTTCACTTTTACCGCTGTTGTACCACTCTGCCGTGTAGGTAAAGATCTCAGAAAAAGTGCAGATTTAAAAAGAAATGCATACCAATGATAAGAAATGCATGCAAAGTTACATAATCAATAAATGCTCCGCAGCGTTTTCTGCTACCAAATGATGCAACCCGATGTTTATTCATCTGAGGTGGCACTTGTGCATACTGTGTTTCTCACACAATAAACAAATAATCATCTGTTTGTGCACTGACAAAAAAAACATCTCTTGCTAGTTCCTGGTGAGAGCGCCCCTAATGAGCTCTCTGATGCAAAAAAAAAAAAAGTGGAAAAAAGGATTGCTTCAGTGAGGGTTTTTTTTCTGTGTTCCAATCGACCAAGTTGAAAAGCTGCAGCATGCCCGATCCAGGCAAATTAGAATTTATTAAACTAGGCAAAAGGTTTAAGGACTGCATGGAAAATGAAGATAATGGGACAAATCACGGAAGCAACCAGATCCTCTCCTGATGATGGACTGTTGAGATGCTTATTTATCTCAGTTATTACTGTTGCTGTATTTTCAAAGTAGTAGATTTGGGCGCTGGCATATCTGATAGATACATAAATACACAAACAACATTAAAGCAGCGAACGCATCTCTGTCTGTCTGTACATACTGTATATAGATAATTTGAAAAATATTACTATAATGGCTGTCAGCATCAAAGCATTCATCACAATATGATTTCAGTCAGACCATAACATATTCATTCTCTCAGATGGCGACCCACATTTTGCTCCCGCAGCTACCACTCATGCACATACTGTATACTTTTCAAGAAAACATTAAGTGGATCAACGTCTAATATTAACTGAATCAATGCAAAAGAACATAAAAAGAAGTGGTGTTATCTTTTCAATATAATCTAATTCCCAAGCCATGTAGTCTTTTAAGAATTTATTAACAAAGTTAATATTGACTTGAAAATGTCTTAAAATGCAAAATAATGGGTGCGATCATTGTAACATGCAATTGAAAATGGCACTAATTAGAATTAACTACAGGAGTTAACTATGATAAAACAGAGTAGCTTGACAGCCCTCGGTATTGTTACTATGTGCTCTGTGTAGAAGGAGTATTGATGCAGGACTGTCCTGTGCAATCACATCTACACAATGACACATAGGAATGTGCAGACACAGATATTGACATTGTGAAAGAAGTGAAAGTGTGTGAGGATACAGACAAAACACATTTCCCGCAACCACAGGTGATTACAAACCTGCTTACACCGCCAGCTCATTACTAGATGGTGTGAGATGGTTAGTAAGAGTGTGTGAAAGGAATTTTTTGTTTGCGCAAACGGGGTACCTACGTACAAATAATAAATAAATGCTTTCTGAACATGGAGGAATACCAAACAAACAGCGTTTTCAAGTCCGGGATTAGTAGACGGGTCATATGACAGTGCATGCTGAGTGTCACAGCATCTTTGTGTTGCTTCTGCCAGGCGGCAGAGGACGAGGACATGTCACTGTGGCCGTGGCTGGCAGAAAACCTCTCACCATTTTTTACTCCTCCAAAAATCACGAGTGAGACCACACAGTCCTTCTTCTCTTCATTCGTGAGCAGCAAGCGGCTGCTTGCCTCCTTCTTTAATCCTCCTCCTGGCTATATTTAAAACTGATCCGCTGAAAAATGTCAGTATTTTGCAGACCAAATTTAATCAAGTTGGTAGTCAATTACCAAGATATTGCTCGCTTCACGGTAGTAGTTGAATGATTGTTTTATTTTCATCCAAGATCCTGGCAGAGGGGAGATTATGGGTTTGGACAGAGATGCTTGGTGGAAATGTTGTTTTCAACCAATCAACACATCATAACTATTGTTGCATCTGTAAATAAGCAGGATAGTAGGAGGACAGCTCCGCCCCCATATGACATTTTAACTGTGTGTGAAATGTGGCACTCTGGTCAAAGTGCGTATGAGAGCTCCTGCATGTGGCCTCATTCTCAGAAAGGAAGTGACGCTGCCCCAAGAAACATTTTAATGTTTCAAAAAAATATGCAAATATTGAGCTCCTCCAACCCCAAGACTGGTTATGCACCCCGCCTAACATCTACTCCTGTTTGGTGCAATCTGAGCCACTGTTACAATAAATAATTTCTGCTCTGAGATCTTCTCCCGTCAGACGTGCATGCCCACAGCCTCTCCGCAGGCGGATCTACTGCAGTAAAGACGATGAGTTACAATCTTTTAAGCGCAAGAAAGCTTCGCGTTGTTTATTTCACCTGCGATTCAAAACATTCAATTTCATTTTGTGTAACTTGAGGCCTAAGTGGATTGCGGTTTCTCAGCGCTGTGTGATGTACGCCACTGAAAGGCCATCGCTGCAGTGCACGACAAACCGACGCACAACCTGTGGTCCTGATTTTAGTCATCATGACACTTTTCCCTTTCATTCTTCTCAGAATATGAAATTGCAACCTGCACTGCCGGATTTTGTTTCTTTTCTTCTTTTTTTTTGGAGAATATTATAAGCAGTAACACACACACATACACACACATACACACACACACACACACAGAATTGAAATGCATACTTTCCAACTTCATGATGCTGCTCAATAAGATGACATAAGGCTTGATTTTGACAAATAGTCTCCCCGCATTTATATGCAAATAAATGGGAAATTGGAAAAAACCTCCATCATACAAATGCCTCGACATCAGCACCACATCTGAAACATCAATATGGTTGCATGTAATATAACCTGTTTTTAGAAAACATAATGTGTCAGAGTCATGATATCTGCATATCTTGTGCCTTAGAGATAAAATAGTTTCCAGGCTTATTAGACCTCTTGTATGTCTTATCCTGATTAACATAAATGGTCTCTCAGCAGCAGAGTAACAACAATGTTGACCAGGACTTCGTCTGATTGGCGGCATGTGATTCTGAGAGTGCAACCTTCCTATTGCACCCATAGGTCACTACTAGTGGCTCCTGGAAACCCAGATGTTGTAGAGCATGCATGCATTTCCTGCGAGCTCTATCACTGCTGCCTAAACGTTTTCTAGGTTCTCCTCCAGCCTCTTAACAGACTGATGAATAACAACAATTTTCACAGAGGTTCACATCGATGCCACACTACAAAACTACAACAATATACTGCAATTCTATTCAAGGGAATCGGTGTCAGACTTCATTATGTCAAGTCTATGTCTGTCAGATCTTTTGTGACAAGTGTGTGAGGAACAACAAACATCTATTGAGGTAGGAACAAGTTTCTGTCTGTGACCATCTGGGCTCATTAATACTGTAAATCATTGATAGGGCAGTCTGGCTGTGAGGTCTTCTTCCGAAATTTCTGACAATATGGCGCGTCGACGGGCGAAAGAAGGACCGGCAGAGGAGAGATAATTACCTTGTGGCCAGGAGATAATAATGTGAGGGTACTACATAATTAAGTTGTAGCCACAATTACTGTAACACATGGCCTCTAAATAATAATGCAGCGTCTCCTGGCTGCACCTGATCCAGGCTCCCCTTCATCTCACTTATCGTCGGTGAGCATCACATAAGTATGCACCAACAAAACTCTGGCGCTTTGATTCTGTGTCCGAGCTGGTTCGGACTGGTGAGCGATACTCAAAAGTGACTGACGAAGCGAAACCACAGATTTCCTGTCAAATCAGCTTGTGCTGTTTCATAAGCCCGTGGGGTCGGATGCCACTTCAGAGGGCACTCTGCATAAAAAGCCTTTTTCACCCGTTTGAGGACTTAATCATTCCATAGTTGCATGATGAAACCAAACTGGAATATCCTCAAATAGCTTCCAAATGATTGCATTGCTTGAATGTGACTCTCTGCTTCTTCCAAGTGGGAGTTTAACCTTTACAAACCCGTATTATTCTGCTGGAGCAACACAGGTGAGGCTCACAAACGGAACACTCCACAAAACAACCGCTGACCAATAACCTCGGGCTTAATTTGACATCTCGATCATGAGTCCATCTTTTGAAAATATCAAGATATGAATACCTAATATCCTGAAATACTGTGCAATCATTCTGCCAGAATTCCAGAAACTTGCAGCATCTTGGGGATTCTTTGCAGAGTGAAGACAAGAGACGCGACAACAGCCACCAAAACTGATGTGAAGTCTCAGAAAATGTGTGGTGAAGTGACAGCTCTAAGTGGCAATGTCAGATATTTATTTCCCTACTTGGAACTCTGAAATCAATTGTAAGCAATCAAAAATCTGCTCTCACCTAGCAAGAATTGACAGATGAGGTGAAAAAGGTTTGCGGTTATTGTGCCATTGTGAGTGAAGAAATACGAAACAAAAAAATCAAAACACACATTCAAAAAACACAATGTTTGTGCAAAGCGCATGGTAGTCGGTCACCACTCGGCTCTCATGATTGGCTTTTACTCTGACTGGCCATCCGAGAATGCTGCATCGACGGGCTAAGCGCTGAGATTTTGATTCGTGGAGCAATCAAGTGTAATTTGGCATTGCATGTGTGCATGTGAGTTTCTCCACAACTGACATCCAAAGTTGCTGCAGTGATGTTGCAGGCCTCTGGAGCAAAACGGGAGTTTGGCTGAGGAGTGATTGCAGGTGCCACCATGACAATAACTCAAGCTCAGGAGCCTCCTCTGCTTTACACTGATGACAGGAGGCAGTGGGGACCAATCTAAAAGCAGCGCTGCACCCTACTGAGCGGCTAGTTCTTGATCAGATCTATACCGTCCATCCCCGGCACTCCCATGACTAGCACGCACAGTGCCCGAAAGAAATGAGGTGCTGGTAGCATCTCTGTCTGTCCTTTTTCCTACCTTTTATTCACGATATCGGCGCCGCTGCTAAGCTTGCCTCCCAACTCTCATCATTAACAAACAACACTGTCCAAAGCTGTCAGCTGCCAAAACTGTCAACAAGTTCATCTCCATCCTGGGCCAGTAACTGCCTCTCTCGGCTTTGTGCCCGTTTCTTCACCTTGTCTTGTTATAGACTTAAGCCAACAGACAGGGAAACAGGTGCCGTCCCACCTGCTTTGCCAGGTCAGATATCCCCAAACCACAATTTCATCTTTGAGCACCAAGTTATTTGAGACAGCGGCAATGTGTGACTTTGTGCAGGTCTTATACACATAAATGTTCACAATTCCAAATGGCGGCCAACTTCGCAGGAGATCATATGCAAACACGGCAGATCCTTGGGAAAATACTAGAGGGAAGATCACAGCTGACAATAGCATTCTGAAAGTGAACATTCATTTCGTTGGTGATGGCATGTGGTTAAGAATGTACACACCATCTGCCAACCAAATTTAAAATCAAATTCTTTCTTCTTTTCTTTCTTTTCTTTCTCTCTTTAACCTTGTCAGCAGAACTATACTACATCCGCAGTCTACCTGTTAGATAAATGTATCTCACTTCAATCTTACTTCAGTCAATGTAGAGGATAATACAGAGGAGAAGTATAGCATAGAAAAATAGCAAGGATGTAGAATAGAAAACAGATAGGAATATGGACAGATCTTTCCAAAACCTTTCCAATTGTTAAAAATGATTACCTGAGCGGTATGTGGGTACACGAGGGAAACGTTGACTTCTCCTAATGTTAGAATGTGCTTATCGAGTCATTCAAGATATGCAATAAGAGTAGAAGTTGTTTAATTTGACTTTTATTTGGCGTGGAGATTTCTCTATAGGACTTTTGTAATCAATGTTGTCATCAATGTTAGTGCATTTTTTTCTCTCTCTCCCTTCAATGCCGGTACTAAAACACTATCACTTATACCATAATGTGAAAATTACACATCAAGGAGCTTTTGAAACACACGACAGGTCTGTTTATGAAGCATTATTGATCAGACCAGCAAAGCAAGGCATATTTCTTGCTTGTTGCAGCGTCTCCCATCAAAATCCAACACGTTCTCACTTGGGCCCATTTGTTTTGGCAGCGAAATGTAATTCCTACTGTGAATTTGGAGTATTTGTCTTGAGGCAGACGGCCCTGATATGTTTTTGCAACAGATTAGCAACAGATTTATGTGTCCTGTGAAAACCACCGATTTTACCATTGGCAGTAGGATTCCTGAGGCAACAAAATGATTATATTGACTGGGAGAGCAAAGTAAGTCTGATTCAAAATAAATTGCTGAGAGCTATTTTTTTTCTCCCCTGTACCTCTGCACACTCCCATCATTAATTTTGGCAGTGACCCTGAGCTGGACTCCTACCTTTGTAAAAAGGTTGGTGTTGTTTATTCACATAGGCAAATCAAGGCTTTTGATAAAGAACACCTGAACCTTAATGTTACTCTGAAAGAAGAATCATTTAGTATTCCCTCTTCAGAATGAAAAGCAAAATGGAAATTAGGGCCATTAAAGAAATTCAGGGCGGATAAATAGAAAGGGAGAGGGACAGACAGATGGTTGGGCGGATGGGCAGATAGAGGGACAGACAGACGGAAGGACAAACCGACACACAGACAGACAGACAGATAGACAGACAGACAGACAGACAGACAGACAGACAGACAGACAGACAGATAGACCGTTAACTGGCATGTAGGCTCATGCAAAATTTACAATATCCATTTGAAGTTAGAGTAATCAGCAATTCTGGTCCCTCGGCACCCTGCTGTGAGGAGACAGGATTCATTACGTGACACCCTCAATAATTCATCGGTGATGACGAGCCCTCTCTCTCTTTAGTCTGCTCCAAAGTCCCAGTTAACCATCGCTTCCAGTTGCCCACATTCTGGATGATCGGCGTATGATTAACCTCCCCCAACACTTTGAGGAAATCCCTCTTATTGCAGATCACAGACCTCTACTTTCTTTTACGTCTGAGGCCTGTGACACCTGCAGCTGAAGTAGCTGCCGAGGGGAATATCACAAAAGCAAAAATCTAGCGAAAGACTCTCATTATCCTTTACTGCCAGTGTCAGATTGGGCTCTGCATTTATTCATGGGCGAAGACCTACTGTTCACTTTCTCACAGCCACTCCTCTGCAGCTCTGGAAATCTACCCCATCAATATCTCTAGATGCCTATATCAAATCTTGACTGTGCATTGTCCTTTCAAGTTATCTAATAGCAACGCATTATAATGAAGTGCACATCACCATTAAATTGTTTGTGCGTTCGTGAATTAATTCCTCATCAATCCCGCGTCAAGACGAAATGTGTCAGTGCATTTGAGTCAATCCTTTTCATGATAATGAGACACCACAAATGTATTCACACAATTACAGGCGGTATACTAATATATCATCCCACAGCAGTGTAATGGTTTTCATATGGGCAGGATAATTATTTCGCTTAAAACTGTCTGCTAAAAAAGCAAGCTTCTCTTCCGGCATCCCTCATTCTGTTCCTCTATCTGCTCGGTTGCCCTGCTGAATGCAAAGTGTGGGTTGCGACGCAGTAGGCAATACACAAAGCAGAACAAAGCGTGACGTTGAAATTTACAAAACCACGTCGGACTGCTAACTGACCGTGACCTGGCCAGCGCATGTCATCTGGCTTTTGGAGTTTGTCTTGCAAAACAACTGCTGTCATTTACGCCATTCAGGTTTACAAGGTTGTTTGTACTTGCAGTTCTGCTCGAAAATCCAAATCTGCACAGTGCACAAAGCATTACAACCCTGCTTGTAAGTTCTCATATTCATAATACAGCCACCGGCCCGAAACCATGGGTTCAATAATTTGAATAAGAGGGAGCAGACTGACTGACCAAAATTCATTCAGACAGAACGACGAAAACAGGAAAGCAGCCTATAATTAAAAACAAATTCATGGCTCTACGTATGAAAAAACCCTAAAATGACAATAGGATCACATGCATACTTCCATGTTACCTAGCAACCAAGTCAACCAATGTGCAGACAATTCATGCCACATTAAAATTGGAGAGAGAAGAAGGGCTCCTTGAGGCTTTTTCAAGATGCAACCGTCTGAAAGGATGAAGCAGATGCAGTCTTAAATCCGATGTTTGAAATTCTTGAACTTGGCTGGTTTTAAACCATTGTTAAGGCTTCAAGGTCAATGTGACCTGAATCATAAATAGTTTGTCTGTGGTGATGGTTAGGGTAATGAATAATCGGCATGGATGTGAGGCTTTGCAAATTACAAGAACGTGGCAAACAGCGAGTAATGATGTTTTTTTGTTATTTTTTTCCATTTTAGACATGTTGTTTCTACCTAATATAAAAACCAATGACTCGCAAGGCTGAAAGGAGCGAAAACGGGCTAATTATGTGTTTGTTTCTCTAAACCACTGCAAAAATTTGACAACTATAGCAACATACAGTAATGTATATGCCTGCTGAAAAGAAATTGAAATTCTCGTTTGTCTGTTGACATTCGTTGCGTTACATGTTTTGGAATTTAATGAAAAAACATGAAAGCACTTGGAAAAAATGAAAGCAATGTTTAGTTACCTGTATTGCAGTTTTAAAATGTCTTTACATAGCAACAGTGATTTGAATATATTTTTGAGACAAACTACAATGCAGCATTGCTCGTGACTGCAAAATGTAAATGAAGCAATAGTTAACATCTCTTTCAGTGTGTTTCATTGTGCAGTGGAAAAGGTGAATGTCAAAAAAACGCATTCACATCAGCATCAGCTATCAGTAATTACACATCCCACGATTATGTGGTTCTGCCAAGTTCATTCCAGATCAGCAGGTGGCAGGAGGCACATGTCAGTCCCACCCACCTTATCATTGTGCTTGACAGCTCCTCTGCACGACAGATAAGTGACTCATAAAATGCATTTAAATAATAAAGACGTGCCCTGGCGCTGTCCAGTGCTGAAGCTGGTGTGACAGTATGAGACGTGCAACACAGTGGGATGCATATTTGAGGCGAGGACTGCACTCCTGCGTGATCCCTCCTTGCTCCATCATCCTCACAATCAATGATATTTCAAAGCACATTTGAGAGTCCGATGCATACTTTTGTGAACAACAGAGCAAATTGAAAGTGTGTATTTTTAACATGAGATTAAGCAAAACTAGGATGAGCACAAAGGTCACAGGAGCTCTCTGAGGTGCGTGTTCCCCAGTTACCTAGCCTATTTTTCCCTCTCCTCTTTACACAGTACATATTCTCACCTAAAGAATGGGTTTGGGGGGCTTTTTTCCCGCTCCACCCTTTTCCCCACCCTGCATTTTTTGTCTATTTTTGGAGTGAACACCTGTCTTCTATTAAAAGTCGATGCACATACCAAGGGCTTGGCGGTGGGTGGGTTGTTGGTGCAATTACCTCATAGTGAATATTGCAAAAAAATAAACATTTGACTGTTACAAGATACATTGTCACCTAAGTCTGAGGTGTTTCACTGTACATTTTACAGTCCTGGAATGGTCACACACTATCAGATGAGCTCTGAAAAGCTTTTCAACCACCCAAAAGTTTCACTGACACCATTAATCTAAATCAATGTCCTGACAGACATGTCAAAATATTGGGTCTGAAATATGATGAATAGTAGCTCCTGTCCAAGCATAATTAAGTCTCTTTAGCAAAATGGCAAAATTTCAGACTGCTAATGAACACTGGCATGGCCCTGGAAGCAACAAATGTGACCTTATGCTTTCACCATAAACAACACCTTGATAGTGAGCATTGCCCTTTAAAAGGACCTGACAGGTGAAATAAAGCAGAGAGCAGCACAGGAGAGGTGTGAGCCACATACCAATTTTGGCTTAAGTCATCTCGTGTGCAGGTAAAAAGTTTTTTTTTTACATCTCATTAACACAGCCTGTGTTTTGTAAACACCTTTAGATAAGCAAAGGAGCTGCACATAGTCAACCTACATCCTTTTGGTTACTTGGGGGATTGTAAATGAACACATTTTGCTTCTTTTCTTGCACATCATACTCTCTAGCGATATTTGTGTAGGATGTCATTTCATTAAGCACGAACATTCTCAGTCTAAATTCCTTCTGAAGGTTTTGTTGTTTTGTTTTTGTTGCGTGTGAATAATTTCTAGCTTTTGGCAGTGTCTGGAAAAAAAAAGAAAAACACCACCAAAGGCTGACTTGAAACACTATCTACATGCTGGTACTCCCATCTTGTGTAAGAAGTGAAGAATTTATAATGAATTCTCACAGCCATATGATACTTGTCCAACAGGTTCATTATATCTGATTTCTCAGTTGTCCTCTGAAGTAAATGGCTTTGTGCCATCATCTATCAAGACTAGGCAGCAAATCTTCATTTGCTGGCCTTCCTGATAATGAGGTGTAAGACAGTGCCAGCCACTGGCTAGCTGGGAGGAAGAGTCTGCTGGTGAGTCACATGCAACGCAAAGCACAGGCACGACGGGCGACGTGCAGTCAGACAAGAGCTTGAAGAAAGTCCATTGTCCCTGTGAAATATCTAACCGCAGAAGACTGTGGTGCATCCAGGTTACTCAGGTTACTGTAATGTCCAATGATTTTTTTCTTTGTGTGAGCAACCTGCCAATCGACGTTGTCGTTGTTGTTCCTAAGTAAATGCTGGACAGTTGTTGATGTAAACATACATTTTGAGTTTCAGTTTAAAAATGCAAAATGCTTTGCATGCAAGTGTCTTCTTTTTTGGAATCAAAAATTTATATCTGTGTTGAACCCAACACTGATTCAACATTGACGACTTTCTTAGGCATCACACAAAGCATAAAATCATTTGATTTTTGTTGAAATCTACACAGATTTATCTTACTTTATAAGACTTTGATACTATGCTGAAAAGTCAGGGGAGTGTTCCGATTTTTCGATCCTTTCATTTTATGATCACTTAAATATGACATAATTGGGGACAGTGTCTCCAAAGGCTCTGCCAAAGGCAAACCTACTATACCAATGATACTGTCTCATAGTATCAATCTGAATAATCACACAGATTGGTTTTATGCTGAAAATATGTTGTATATGAATTGCATCCAGCTGCTGCGGCAGCGTTAATGATTTAACCTTTGATAAGATCTTCAGCCTGTGACATGAAAAATGTACCGATGACATTTCAAAACTGGCTATGAAATGACAGATAGTTATGAAATGCCCTTTTGTTAACATTTCTAGGGGTGATTGTTAGGCCTAAATGTAGAAAAACCTCAAAATACACCAGAAAAAAAGCTTGATGTTATGCAGTTACGCACCGATCTGCATTTCTTTAACAAGTCGAGGGAAAGACGTCCATTACATTACACAATACATGACAGTCAAAATATCTAGTGTGTATTCAGGTCCTTCATGATTCAAAGCACAAGTGACTCCATAAGTACAAATGTTAAGGTGAAGAGGTGAGTCTATCTTTCATTTTTCCACCTGTTATGGCCACTCTCACTCATCTTCAACTTTCAACACATTCTCTGCTGGATAGCAGGAATTTTTTCATTCACGTCTCAGGTCTCAAATATATACTGTATATAGGATCATAAGATCCTTTTAGTAAGAGGCAGGCACTATCCTGTCTGACAGTCGGAAAATCTCGACTCTGTATAAAATGCGAGGGGCCTTCAACAAAACCCCTTTCCCTTTGTATTAAAAGCAATGTGACACCGTCTAGACCGCATACCTCTTTCACATTAGTTCACCAAAGCTGTTCCATTTTGAAATGTCCACTCAGGGAGAAATGTCATTGGCCGTGATTCAACTGTCTGGCCAGCAATGACGGCTTTGGTCCACCTGGGAATTCAACTCCCAACTTTTACACCTGACTGTCAGTAGGAATGGATACAGGGCAATGCTGCCGCTGAGATCAAATTTGCTTCCTCACCGATAATGTCCAGTAACGCTGTAAGACCAATAAATCATTGCTCCTGCAGACATGTGCGTGTGGGGGAAAGAAGAGAAAGTGATGAAAGACATTTGTAGGACAGGAAAAAATAAAGTGCCAGCCAAATATCCAAATAATTCCCCCTTCACAAGGACAAATAAATAGTGCTCCACCAATTTCTTTGTGAACAAGTGCCACCTTAGGGCAAAAAAGTATATAGAGACATCAGCTCAATGTGGTTTGTGGTCATATAAAACAACCCACAGGAGAGGCCAGTTTGCAGTCCCAATGACATGGTTAGAAAATTGCAAATTGACAAAAAGCTAAAAGAGTGGAACACATCCCCGGTGTTCTGTTTAGAACAGGACAAAATACTTACGTCTTTACCACAACACTGAAAATTGGGGTTTCTTAGACTCCTCGTGAAATTCTGATCTCAAAGGAAGCAAGAGGACCACTGTTTTCCATTATTGTTACCAAAGAAATGTAGGCAGATATGGGGGATTTATGATTCTATTAGAAGATGCAAATACAACACCAACATCTTAGGACATAGCTATCAGTTATCATATAGCTGTGTTTCACTTGAGGTGTGTATAGCTGCACCTACTTTTCTATCGATCCTTGTGTGGGTGTATGAACATGAGTGAAGAATAGACATTAGGTAAGATTTTCAGCAAACTATCCACTTGACTGAGATTGCAGCTTGCCCGTCATGATATCCCCCATGTTTCTCCGTCAGAGAGCATCGCCCTTGTGATCGGCGCTGCCTCGGCACCGTCCACACTTCTACATACCTTCTGCGGCAAAACAACTGCTGGCTCAATATCAGAACGTCGAATGCGTTTCTGCCTGGTTCAGCAAGCTTGCCAAAACGCTCGGGAGAACTTCCGATGTAATTTAATTATGTTACCTATGAAAGAACAAGCCGCCGAGAAGAGACGAGAGGAGAATCCCACGCAGACAGATTGCTGCAGCTAGCCAACTTAAACTAGAGCTTTTTCAAAAGTTAAACTCAACTGAAATCAATTTTCACGGTGTTTGCTTTAAGAAAATAAGGGATAGATATCAATAGCACTGAGAGTAAAGCAAATATGTGAGAAAATGATAAATGCATAACATCATATAACACCAGTGACATGTAGTGAGGTTCATGGTGAATGAGGCACTGACTTCACTTCACTGACATCACAATCGGACTAGCTTGTTCACAATTTGGTGAGCTGCAGTTAAAAGGTTGTTTCGAAGATAACTTAGTAGAGCAAAGCACTTGATAAATGTAACCATTTAATTTCAATTTACATGTTTTTGTCTCCATGATGACAGGTAAGGTACAGACTCTCTTGCCTACCCTGATTACTTATCACTGTGTAGGACTACAGGTGTTGAGGCACTTTTTCCTTTGTATGAATATCCATAAATGTTTCCATCTATAGTTGTATCTGTGTTACTGTGTTGGTCTATTAGTTTTTCTGCTTTCCAGTTCATTCATTTGACACATTTCTTATTCAGGGAATAAGATACCTCAGTCAATCATCCCTGCTCTCCATCACAGCAGCACAAACCTTCTATTATCAGTAAACGTGAACAAACTTTATCTTTAAGTATGTTTACACTGGTTGTCTGTGTTGCAAAAAAGGGCTTACTGTCTGTTGATGTTACATGTTGTGAAACTTTTGCTCTTCAACCAAACAGACACAAAGAAAGACTCGACCCATGTGATTTGTTATCTTCGTAGTGCGAATCGCAGATGCTTCTTTCTTGTGTTGTTGTCAGCCATGTTAGCTGGAGCCGCGTTTGCCTCAGCTTTGATGCGTCGCGTAAGAAGGGGATCGTCACCATAAACCAACCTGACAAGAAAGCTACATGCCACCACCGTGCCAAACACGCCAAGGGGCTTTGTCCTCGTTACAGTTTCATGTCACCCCATTGCGTCACCTTGTTTGCTCAGATCTTACAGGTCGCAATTTGACCCTCATTATAGTTACATTCGAGTGCCTCGGCGCATCATGCGGATCTCGTGCATGGAGACAGACAAATGTATGGCCCTCCACTATCTCTTCTGCTGTCGGTATACTTTGTGTTGTCTGATGGTTTGCAGTCCAAATAAATCTGAGACCTTATTGATTCCAACCCTCCAGCCGGGTTTGTCTTAAATTTTAGTTCCTCCCTACCTGCCTCCAGCCACGCTTTGAGGAGCAACCACAGATGATCTGTAACTCATTAATCTCCCTTGTCTGCAATTTACTGCCGCGCTAGCAACATACGTCACCGCTAATGCAGCGCCAACAGACATGTTCCCAAATTGCAATTTGTGGGCAACGCACATGATCAGAAGTACGTAACATTCCGTAGTGTGCAGGGAGATAATGAAGGGTGAAAATCGTCTTATGGATTCAATAACAATAAGCTCACATGGATAGAACCTCATCATAATGGGGTCATGCGGACAAAGACAAGAGCAAGCTGCCGCGATGTGTGCTGACAAAAGTATGTGTAATCTCTCCATCCCCCCACAGGCTTCAACCTCTGCTGACTTCTGAAGCTTACTGTTACAGCTCGAGCCCACACGGGTACCAATGACGAAAATGAGATTTTCCAGCAACTAATATTTGTTTCCTATTTTTGCCAAGTAGACTGTTTGGAGTTCAATCTACAGATGGTGAGGGCAGTGGTGGGTGTTAAAATTGAGCTTTGAAATTCAGAAGACAACACAAGAATGAGTCATACCTGTCTTATTTTGATAGAAAACAAAATCCTGCTGCTGCAGCAGCATCCTGGCCGCATTTCTTGATACCGCAAACATCGGCGTTTACCAGTGCCTGTCCAGTATTTTGCTTTCACTCGTCCAAATGATGCCGCATTTGCTCGCTCTGATTGCTAATCCCCCCACCCAACCCCACTACCACCGTCTCTTCCATTTCAAGTTATCATCTGCAATTACAGCATTTCCGGCAAATGTTGAGACAATTTCACAACCGACAAGCCTTGGCTATTGGTCGTCCAGCTGATGGTTTAGGAAGATGGCTGAGAGGAGTTGAGCCTTTTCAAAGGGGACGATTCAGTTATCTTCATGGCACCTGCTAAATGATTGCATTTAGATCCCAGCTGGAACGCTGCAGGGTATAAACATTGTCAGACAAATGTACATTAAAAAGCATTACTGAGCAGGTCCATGTGTTAGTACATAATCCCACGTGAACAGCTTTAATACAGCTCACACTTCCAAGTACAGCTACTGCAAAAATCAGCACATTTACGTGGACACTGTGGCACTCTAAGTCTCGAGGTTTGCTCGGTACTTCAGTTCAGGCAAAACTTAAAAAATATGGTGCTGGGAGGTCTTTAAAGCTCCACAACATATATAAACTGATGCACTCCTTGTAATAAGGAAGGGATATTGTTATTTTTGCAGTTCTATTGTCAGGGGGAAACAGATTGATTCAATATTCAGGAGATTTTCTCCTCAGATTCCGTTAAAGGCAAATGTCACAAATTTTTCTCAGTGTGAGGTCTGACAACAAACCTCTCAGCTTTATCAATGTATCAGCTTATTTGTATCTGCTAGCACCTATCCAATTATGAGGGGTAATGAAAAAATATCAAATGAAAAAAAAGTCAAATTAATGAAATAATGGCACCAGAATACATCATCCATTTGAAGCAATTGTTTCCATGGAAACCAACACGCTTCCAGGCTTTTGCACACAGATAAAAATTCTTAATGTCACCAAGTCTGCCTTAATTTCATATTAGCATCTTTTTGCTACAATGGGTTTCTCCAAATTGTTGTTCGTTTATCACTGCTGAGACTTATTGGAGACAGATTGGTTGTGTAACCAGGCTAAAAACATTTTATGTTGGAGTATCTGGCCAACTATGTCTAAGACGCAAGCAATAACCTTGAAATAGCACATAGATTTTGGGCAGGATATTGTTCTTGGTCTTAAAACCCAACAACAGGGCTCATAATAGGGCAAATAAAACATCGAAGCGGACAGATAAGTCGTGTTTGTGTTAAAGAAACACCAAACACTAACAACAAAGTCGATGTGATTAAGTCAGCTGCATAGCAAAAACTACTGATATAAATATGTAATTGTTTGTGGGGGGTATTTACAGTGAGTGCAGGACTAGAATGAACTGAAATTTGAATTAACCGTGACTACACACACACACACACACACACACACACACACACACACACACACACACACACACACCTCGAGTATGCATTACAATGAGACACTATAAACAGGATAGTGGAGAACTCATGCTGAGACACATTTCATTGAAAATTTCCCAAGAATGTGCACATGTGCACATAATATATACAGTACAAAATCTATCTATCTATCTATCTATCTATCTAT
>OMPJ01001271.1:9953-30061 GCA_900312935.1 Carapus acus
CCGGTCCTCCCTCCCTCCATCCCTCCTCCTCCCTCTCTTCCTCCTCCTCTCTAACCGTTCCCAGTGTCACTCTAACGGCAAAGCGAGCGCCGGGACTCGTCCCCTCGGCCACGGATGGCAACATGGCGACAGAGGTGAGGCTCCCATCATCTTGTATCTCTGATTTTCTTGACTGGGGCTCGATCGTTTCCTCCGCGTTTCATGCTCACCTCCTGGAGGACAAAAGCGGGGCTCCGATCATGAGAAGTGGGGCAGCGGGCGCCAATCTGACCGCGATTAGAACGTTCTAGCTGTGGCTGAGCAGTGCCATAGATTGACGGATGCGCCCCGCATTGTAACTGTAGTTTACGTGTATGATGTGTAGGTCGCCTGTGGTGCTTTTGGGCTTTTGGTGGACAACCGCGACGCGCCGTTGACTGTCGCTGTCCACCCGTAGACAGATACAGTATTATTTTCCTGGTGAGACTCGTTAATCCGGTGTCAATCCCATGTCCATCAACACACACACACACACACACACACACATAAAAACGCGTGCAGGGAGCGAGCGAGAAACATCGGTGCCGGGTGGCGTTCAGCACCACGGACAGCTCCGCCGCCGCCCGGCATTGTCTTCTCGGGTACTTTTCCTTATTGCGGGTGAAGCGGGATTTAACGGCGTGTTGGCCAGCACACATACTTCAATATCTAAATCCTATTGGCCTACACGAGGAGTTTCCCAGCCAAAGACTATTTTCTTAAGTTAAAAAATTGAACAGGTGTGTGCCAAATTGGATTGCGACTAACAGCTGAGGGCCACAAAACACATGAAAGTGTGGAGCGTAATTTCATAAATAATGTCTTAAATTTCCACCACAGTGATAACAGATTGCTATTGATTATTTAAAGGATTATCTTTACTTTCCTTACGAAACATGCCGTGTTATTGTTTGTTTGCCACGCGGTTCATCCATTGTGATTGTGGTCAACAGCTGGAACTACCAATCATGTCCTGTATAGTTGAACTTGCTAAAAACGAACAGATTGGATTGAACTACAAACTTACTGTATCAACATTTTGTTGTATTTTGCACTCATCAATCAAATCAGACATCCACAGTGTGTGGAGGTCTCTCACCAGTCTGCCCCGTCTCATCGATCTGTTGTGTGCTGGAGTGAAATGTTGTCTCAGCTCCAGCCTTGCTTCACCCCGATGCTACAAGGAGAGTAGAGGGTGTGTGTGTGTGTGTGTGTGTGAGTGTAAAAGATAGTATGTCTGACGCTGGGCTCAGCTCCAATAAGCAACACTGCAGAAATGAGCGAGGTACAAAGTGCTGCAAAGTCCTTCCGCACGTCTATTCCAGCCACTGTTTGCACACATTGCCGCTGCCCGGGTACACAAAAGGCAGACGGCCGTGATTTGCTCCCTTCTCTCCCTCCGAGGACTCATTAGAGGCATTGTTTATCCTTGCGTGTGCCTCCGTAGTTCCACAACCTGCAGGAGCTGAGGCACAGCGCCTCTCTGGCCAACAAGGTCTTCATCCAGAGGGACTACAGCGACGGGACCACCTGCAAGTTTCAGACCAAGTTCCCCTCGGAGCTGGAGAGCAGGGTGAGCTCGCTGCGCGCTATCTGTCTTAAATGTTGAGAGGTGGGCAGAAGAGGATGAGTTTGTCCCACGATGCATTCTCAGCTTCGCTCCCTTGCAGCTGGCAGATCGGCTTTGCTCTGACCTATTTAGGCTGCGATTCGTAACGTCTCTCTCGCCCCATTACTGCCCCCATCGATCTCAATATGCCTGTTTATCTGTCCCTACAGTCTCTCATCAGAATTCATTTTTTAAGAATAATTGATTCCTCCTTCATCCTGTCACTTTGTCGTCGTCTTCATTCTGTCGTTAACCCAACACGTGTGTTTCCAGATCGAGCGCACGCTGTTCGAGGACACCGTCAAAACGCTGAATAACTACTATGCAGAAGCCGAGAAGATCGGGGGCCAGTCCTACCTGGAGGGCTGTCTGGCCTGTGCCACAGCCTATCTCATCTTCCTCTGCATGGAGACGCGCTACGAGAAGGTCAGAGCTGTAGTGAGCGGACTCCCCCGCGGTCTGCGGCAAAGGTTGACATTCACGGAGGACCTCCCCCCACCTGACATTGTTCGCTGTGTGTCTGTGTGTCGCCGCCTGTGGTCCAGGTGCTGAGAAAGATCGCCAAGTACATCCAGGAGCAGAATGAGAAGGTCTATGCCCCCAGAGGGCTGCTCATCACAGACCCCATCGAGAGGGGAATGCGTGTTGTATCCTTGCGCCGTCACGTGACCGACATGTCAAAATGTATATCTATGTTTGGAAAACCTCATATAACCTGTAATTTACATCCGTTTGTACCATAAGCGACAATGTGAAAACGTTCTGCAGAACAAAACACCAAACTAGCTTCGTAATTGGTTGAGGAAAGCATGAAGCCATATTTGCTGGCTGAGCACATGGAAATTTCAATTCATATGAGAAGATCAATTTGTGGGGAAATCATGAAAGATCATGAATGATTGTGATCATGATCATGTATAAGATATAGTATTCTTGTAGAAATTTCCATACTTGGCTTAGATTAATTTACTCCAGTAAGTAAATACTTACTTAATTTAGATTTACCTATATCTAACTTAAATTCATTTACTCCAGTTACTTATTGAGATTATCCAATATAAATTCCCAGAATCATCCTGCTGTAGCTTTTTTTAAAGGAAGAAAAACTTTGTTATGTTTTGGAACAGTATGTATAATTCTGTTTTATTTTCATTATTGTTGCACATCATGGTTTGTCCCCTAACTCCTCCATCAGATCGAGATTTCCATCTATGAGGATCGGGGTTCCAGCGGCTCCAGCTCTGGGAGCAGCTCGGTCTCTGGCAGCACTGCGCGATGACTGACCCCCATTCCCCCTCCAACCTCCACCCCTTATAATTAGGAACCCTGAAGATGAGGTTGGAGATCACGTGGAGGAGCATGTGATGCAGAGTTCCTACCCCGACATTTCACCCATGCAGCCCCACTGTCCAGTCACCGGAGAGAAAAAGACACGATCCCCTCACGTTATTTTCAAACGAATAAGTTCGTCACCAGGCCCGCATGCACTGACCCAAAACGTGGCAAGAGGGCCGTAGATGGTTGTTTCATTCACGTCTTCCCAAGCAGGTTGGAGACAGACAAGGGAAAGAAAAGTGTAGCGTTGAAGTACCGACGAAAACCTGTAGTTCGACCAAACCTTGTACCTCAGCCAAGATGGCTGCATTTCGCGTGCCAGATTAGCGCCATTGTTGCACATACATAATATATGTGTGTATATTAATGACATATCCAAGGAGCCGAGATAATCAGTGAAATTCATCCATCATCTCTGCTGAAAAGCTCCGGGTGCTGTCCGCTCAGCACGTCTCCGCGTCGTACATAATGTAGCAGTTTCCGTGTCTGGCTCGTGTGCGAGCCACACTCGCAGACACGTGCACAAAACTGAACTCGTAACCTCTTGGTTTCCCTGACGGAAACCCAAATCTTCCAAGATGTTGAATATGCAAAGACACAGCGTGCGTCTTATGTGCGGCACAGAGTAGAGAGAGAACGAAAAGGTCGTACGTCTTCCTAGATTTCACCCCTCGTGTTGTTGAGGTTAGCCGACTCTTCCTTTAATTCCGGGACTAATTTCCTTAAGACACACAACTGCCAAACCTGGCCCGCAAATGTGAACACACCCATTTTTTCCCCCTTCGCTTTATTACATTCAGTATTTGTGCAAGGCGAGAAACTTTCATACTGCTTATAATTTGATACACTTGGTTATGACTGACATCTGATAAATAAATACAGCTTCATCACAGCCGCAGAGAGTTTGTCTCTTTTCTGCATGGGTGGGACAGCAACAAGACCATCAGATTTCCAAACATATGAACCCTACAGAGGAGATTATTCACCATTTGACTAGCAGCAGCTAACAGTTTATGCTTAAAAACAACCTTATAGTGCAAATCACTGGATTAACATGACCATTTAATTAATCCTTGGATGCACAACCTACTAATACCTAACTGTTGTGGTCATTTGTGACCCCCAAATTTCTCAAAATATTGAGAATTTTCTCAAAATGAATGAAAACTTAAATAAAGAAAAATATTGGCTCACATCTCAAACATGTTTAATGACGAATACCTGGAAAATGAATATATTAAAATTTTTCTTGATAAAGATTTTGAAGAATAACAACCCCTGGAGTCATTTTTGATCCCATTTGTGCATTTAAGGGGTTAATATTTTCAATCATCTTCTTTTCTCTCTATGGTGACGAGAGGCACAATCTCTCTAGCCTCCCGTGACCACATGTCTCTCAACAGGACTGATTACGTCCAGTGGTCTGGATGCTTTTAGAGCCATGACTCCTGGATCCACCTGACTCATCCCGTGGCAGTGAGGTGTAGTTGTCTTTGCTGAGCTGGGTGGCCAAGAGCTCCTCATGCGAGGCTGAGGGGGTCAAATGCAGTGATGCAGATGGACCAAGACATGCATCCATTCAAAAGTTGCTCCATCTGCTCCTGAATGACGCAGAAAGGCTTATCTTTGAAAAAAAAAAAAGATATCTTAATATGATCACGTGGCATTCCGGGTCCGTGCAGATCGTGGCAAGACAGGCTGAGCAGGCTACCATCCCCTCAGGCTCGCCAGCGATGACAACGCAGAGACACTCAGCCACAAAACCATCCGCCGCACCGCCTCAGACGCAGTTATGGAGGACGAGGATGAGCGGAGTGGGTAATAAAATGGAGTCAAGGCTTCACAAGATGAGCGAGGGGGAAGAGAGTGGGGAGGAGGAGGACAGAGGAGAGACCAGAGTCAGGCAGGTGGAAGCAAAAACATCAACAGGGGCAATAATGAACTTTGTGTGCCATGGTTTATTTCTGTTACAGTCCAACATCATTTTAGCAAACGTAAACATGGGAGGTGTCAAACTCGTTGTCTGCCAATACAGCAAACACCAAAATACTGCAAAAATGACAATGGCTGATATTAATTTCTGCTTTAAGCTGAAGCCACAATGGTGCTCTCAGTAAACTTGGAGCTCATTGTGAAGAAAGTTAGAAGCCACACAACCTTGACTCAGTTGTGCCAGTCAGGCTCAGAAGCACACAGCTGTATGTTAGAAAAAACAAAATAAAAAAACGACTAAAACAAAAGCAAAATACTGTCAAAATGATTGACTGCTACAACAGCTACTCATGGAGCAAAAATAGTAAGAAACTGTGGTTTGTTGTCCTCTTCCACCATATTTCTGTGGGCGGCATGCAACTGTCCTCAAATGCCTGTTAGGAACATAATCAACCATTAAATAAATGAAAGCTAAATGAAATAATGTATTGTTTGGTGTGAAATGTTTGTATAAAAGGTCTAAATGTAAGGAGGAGCTCCTACCTGTGCAGCGGCCATTTTGGACGGCGAAGCCTTCGCCACACTGGGGGAGCAAAGCAAGAAAGATGATGATTAGAGTGAAAATTGGAAAGCCTGTGTGTGTGTGTGTGTGTGTGTGTGTGTGTGTTTGTGTGTGTGTGTGTGTGTCTGTACCTCAGCGTCGCTGGCCAGCAGGGACGCCTCCTCGGGTTTGGGATGAGCCACTTCCACCACAGAGTTCATCTCGTCGGGACGCAGAGGGCGAGTCATGGTGTTGCCGTCTGGCCAGGAGACCTCCAGCACGGTCACTACGTCACCACCTGTAGAGAGGAGGAAGGTCGGAGATGGTGAAGATCCTGTCGAGGGAGCTCATCCGCTAGCGTCTCCTTAGAAATGCTTGACTTTTACTTCGTTTTTTCATTGGGAGTAACGTTACCTAGACCAAAGTGGGCGACGGGCTCCATCTCACACAGGTACCCCGAGCCCCCGTCGATGATGCGGGTGTGAGCTCCGCTCTGTCTGGTGAAGGCCGTGACCTTGGCACCTCGGGCGAAGGCGCCAAACTGGGTGCGAGGGACCACCCGCAGCCAGTTGTTGGACGAGCCCTGAGAGGGACGGCGGTGAGGTTAGGGGAGGACATGAGAGAGACACACTTGATTCGTTCTTTGGAGAAATTCCAGAGAATTGGGACTGCACATTATAAAATACATGATAAATAAATTACTATATGCGGCGCCCTGATTAAGGGCTTCAGATTAAGGTGTGCACAGAGGTCCATCTCAGGACACGTCTACTTGGGACATGTCCTCAACACCCTGTGGTTCCCTGCCAAGTCCTTAGGAACAAAGCTTTTGCCACCCCATAAACTTTGTCAGTGGGTTGGACAGGGAGGACACAGTGCTCAGCCCTCCTCCCTCTCCGACACACACACACACTCTCTCACACACACACACACACACACACACACACACACACACACACACACACACCTGGGTGACCTTGAAGACAGATATTGGCTGAGACTTGCTCTCTCCGTGTGCCAGCAGCAGGTCCAGCTGGCCGTCACCGTCAAAATCTGTCACAGCGCCACCTGTGCCGCAAACAGACTATTACATCACCTACTTGCAGGATACGTATTTCATCAGAAAGAGGAAGAAAATAAGTTTCTACATCTGTACAGGAATTTATTAACCACATCTCCCCTGATTTATTTATAATGCAGTTGAAGAGTTTGAGATTTTAGGTCTCCACAAATCCAAGATTTTGAGACTTTTCTCGCCCGTTAGAAGACAAGAATGTTTTGCACACTCTGATTTTTCATGTTCTGTGGTCCTAATTAGCTGGTGTGTGTGTGCTGACCTGTCCCTCGTCCCTGCGGCTCAGCAGCATCTCCCACCATCAGCTCCTGGATGAGCGGGAGCGCACCAGCTCTCCTCGACACCCTTGCAGAAGCAAAGCAGGAGAGCGTTTCACACTGTGTTGTATTCATTTTTTGCCTGGATCATGTTCCAGACCGAAGAACAGTAACAATTTCACTCTGTTTTGCACTTATTCTAACGTATCAGATTTAACTTCCATCTCTGGTTCGCATCTAATATTTATTACCTGAAAAGCTTGTTTGGGGCATCGCCTCTGTAGGCAATGTTGTTGAAGAAGACCTCCAGTTCTTTATCATTGTCAAAGTCTGCGGCGATGACGGTGCGGATCGGCGATGCGGTGGCGAAGGATGCGGTGGCAATGTTCTGGGTTGGGAGGAGGACGCCATTGTTTATCACACTGTTTCATTTCCGCGGTTCCTCTGCTTCTGTTTCTTTTCGCTGTTTCGCACCTGGAAGGTGGAGTCTGGCCCTTGCAGGTAGAGCCTGTGTGGCCCATTCCAGTTGCCGTAGACGATGTCCGTCTTTCCGTCGCCATTGAAGTCGGCCAGCGCAACGCCTCTGCCGTGATAGGAGCGGTCCTCAACACCTGGGGTTAGGGTTAGGGTTAGGGTTAGGGTTGGGGTTGGGGTTAGTCATTTCAAGCTTTGAACCCACACAAGTACAAGTCAAAACTTGGGGTGGAGGATTAATTCATTTACTTGGAAAAATAAGGTCAATCAAATTGATAAATATGAAATCCAAATAAATTATTTGCCCCCTTATCCGCATGTTGGGTGTTTCTCTCGTTCTGCTTGTGTCACACACACCTGCCTGCCGCGCCACGTCGACAAACGTGCCGTGTCCGTTGTTTTTGAACAGGAAGTTGGGTCCATTCTCGTTGTCGCAGAAGATATCCGACATCTTCTCGCTGAGGATGGGCCCCACCACAACACCTCGCCCACCTGTGCAGCGATCGACCAGACAATGTTACAGCACCATCTGCTCCAAGTGTGTGTGTGAGTGTGTGTATGTGTGAATGGATATCCAGACTCCCGACCTGTGTACTTGTTGACCCCCGCCTGGGCAGCTACATTGGACAGGGCGATGATGCCGCTGGCGGGGTCGCTGGCTGCCTCATCCATCTCGAGCAGCGCGTGGGGGCCCACGTTGCCGCTGGCGTAGTTTGCTACGTAGACGGCATAACGGCCTGTTCCCTGTGTGTGTGTAGGACATAGAGAGAGAGAGAGAGAGAAAGAGAGAAAGCTTTTAGCTCTTGTGTGGAGATTCAAAGTTTACATTCAAATCGTCTACTTTGAGGAACAGTGAGCAGTGTTGATGTTGTGTTTGTGGACGGCTCGGAAACATCAACGTTTCCGCCACTGCCCCTCTAAAGTGAAGGTGGGTTAAATGTAGCCAGCCAGCATGAATTCAATTGAAGAAAAATCTCAAAAGTAAATAATTACTCAGAGCCACAGCAATTACAAAGCATCAGCTGCTACCAAGACAAACAGAGGATCCTGGACAACAAGCAAAGGTCTGTTGTTCCAGCAGCTTTACTGACCTTTCTGTCCACACAGGCCACTGAACGCCCCGCCATGCGATTAGCAACACCACGCCCAGTGTTAATGGCGTCACTCAGCAGATCCTCAAAACGGCCATTCCGGAACTTGAAGAGCTTGTCCGAGTACGTGGCTCTCCCTGAGGAGAACATGAGCTGTCAGCGGGACATTTTCCGCAGTTGACACTGTCAACCTTCTCTGTGACGGTATGAGGCGCCTTACCTGAGTAGGCATTGTTGGTGTTGAGGAAGTAGATCTCCTCGCGTCCATCCCCGTCCACGTCACAGGCCGTCACGCCGATGGCGTTGCCTGCAGTGTCCCTCAGGGCGTAGAAGGGAGAGTTACGGTCGTCCACAGCGATGTTTGTCAGCCTGCCCAGGCTGCGGTCGTACTTCAGCACCAGGTTCGGCCCATTGTACCTGAAAATGGGGTAATGACAAATTTAATATTGACAATACGCGGACACATCACACACTCCCATCCCTCACACACACTCACCCTGCCACCACCACCTCCAGGTCACCGTCACCATCTACGTCTGTCACAGCCATCCCATAGTTGAGCTGTGTGGGATTGTTGGTGCTGTCGTGGGGGAGCAGCGTCTGTGTCACAGCCTGGAACATGGGCTGAGGGCTCTGGGCCTCAGACAGACGCCAGAGTCCAACGGCAAGAAGGAGCAGCAAGCTTGGGCACCACATTATGTCAATCTGGGGGAACACAGAGCAGGAGATGTAATGTAGACAGGCAGATCTTGGACAGATGAAACAGGTAAGTGAGGCCTGGACTCAGGTGGGACGTCTGCAAATTCTGACCTGGGTGTTTGAAATTGTGGGGCCCAGCTAAAACACCAGCTGCCTGATGAAACGATATCTGGTTCTTTGTATAGCTCAATTCTTGCAAATTCTTCTCAAAGAATTAGCATGTCCTGATAGTGAATGCACACATACTATATGTGAGATAAACACGCATTACAACAGAGAGATCCTGTCCGTTTCAACACCTTGGAAAGATACTGTATTTTCCCCTTGCATAAGTATTAGCAAACGTTTGGATTTTCGCAGCAGAATTTTTTTTCGGAGAAGTTTTTGAGTGCGTTAGTTTCCTAACCGTACACATTTAGAAAATAGAAAAGTCCTCCGTTTGGATGTAACGCTGCTACACCCTAAAGCTGCACTGTCATATGTCGTTCTCTCACAACAGCGTTGTTCTGCAGCTCCGATGATTCCAATGTCACAAAAGGAACGAAAAATGTTTTTCGTCTGCTAGGATCTCACCTGTTCGCTAGATCCAGAATGCGTCCGGTCCTCCCCCTGCACGGCCCATTCATTGACTATAGCAATGTGTCTTACACAAGAGCTGAAATTTTCAATTTACACAACAGCTTTCATAAGGAGAATGACTGGCCAATCAGACAAGGTCTGTGTGAATAATTGTGATATTAGCCAATGGCTGCCTCTTGATCTGGACACGTGACTCACCCATGCGGATGTTGCCAAAAAATCACGAGTCCTGCAAAGTGTGGTATTTAAAAGGTAAATAAGACGGACCGTGACACGTTGTGCTTTGATGACAACTGTAGTTTGCTGTGTTGTCACTTTTGCACACTTAATTTGCTCCTGCAACGCCCGCAGAATGGAATAAAAGTCTCCATTCATTCGCTGGTAGCCACAGTAAACTTAACGTGTCTGTATACTGTCGCCACCTCTCAACTCAGGACAATGGCGCTCGGAAGTTTTTCGGACAGTACATTATTGGCCCGACCACTGCGTCGTAACGTATGTGATTGAAGCTTAAGCTCTGCCTGGTCCGTTGCACTTGAAATGATATAGGTCGGTGCATCACGTCTGGGTGTCTGTCTGAGGTATCCTAGAAGCTCTCCTTTTTCAAATCACACTGACGTGGTGATGGTACGTAACTGTCCGATTTGGTTTCCGAGGTGAACTTAACGATGAAGGCGAAAAAGATGTTCCCTGACCGGGAATCGAACCCGGGCCGCGGCGGTGAGAGCGCCGAATCCTAACCACTAGACCACCAGGGAAGTTATGAAAGAGAAGCGATTGAAGTTTTATGAACCCCGATATGTCAGAACAATTTGTACCCGCGCGCCAGGACACGGTTTTGTATAAAAAAAATGGCGACATTGTGCACTTGCCTCCCCGTTTATACAAGAGCTACTACTTCACGCTGTCAGTGAGAGTTGGGTGAGTCCCGAATCACTCCTGTTAATGAGTCGAATCGTTTTACTGAATCGGGAATCACAACTCGTAAACTAACACCAAATCCTTTGAGTCCTCTTGGCTCTTTGAAACACAGACGTGGATTTAGCTCTTTTTAACACCCAATTTCTGCCGCGCGTACAAGCTGGTTCACTGAGTGATTCAGAAAAACCCGAGTCGCTCTTGTGGAGCAACTCTACCACCACTACAGCGCTGCAGCACTCGGGGCAGCACAACATTTCCCATAATGCAACGCGCCATTACCCAAACTCGTCACAAGTGCGACAAAATTTTGTTGCTAAACAAACCGACACAGGTACGTTAACCCATGTTCTCCTCGGGTCGCGTGTCGATGCTCCGCAGAACAACAAGGACTCCTTAAATACAACGTAATAACATCCAAGTTATAGTTTTATTCTTATATGCGTGTCTATCTTTTGACAATATGCATTTAAATTAAAGTAATTTTGCTAGTAGTGGACCTGGAAGTGTTTAGCCTGTGTAATTCGTATCAACATCGGTTATGCCTCCGATTTACATTCTTCATGAAAAGCATTTGGCAACCATGCAGAAATGTCAACGCACGTCGAACTGTTGTAGATATGTTTCCACCATATACGTGCCGGAATGAGCATCCATTGTAATTTTAAGTGATCTTGGTTTGGCTGCTCTGGCTACCCATGACCTGAATGGGCTCGGCTTGAAGAAACGTATTGTCCAAAACATCCAAACCGCCTTCGATAATGTGCTCACTGTCTGGACGGCAAAAAATGTTTGCTGAGTGTGTGGCAGAAGTGTGTTCCAGTGGATGATGGCAACGTTGCACAATACTAAAAATGTAATGCCAAACCCAAAGCTTATCCAGTCTTGCTATCATTGGGATGAGTCTTAATTTTCCATTTTTTATCAATATTGAGTAAGTTGGCACTAATACAAAAAGCAAAATTGTGTTTCATGTAGATGATGTCCAAGATTATAACAAAATAACTCGAACTCACATTGTACATGTACCATGTACAACACAGCATAATAAAACTGAACTAATAGTATGATGAGAATCTGTTCAGCAGTACTGATTAGATTTATAATTTGCTCTTTAATGGCCTTGTTGTCATAGATATTCTAAAAGCAGCCTTGATGATGATGGAGTCAGACCAGCAGCAGAGTGATGGTGTTCCAGCTCAGCCAGCGGCGACGCCCTCCGCCCAGTCCAAGAAACCGGACAGAGCCCTGTACACGCCCAAACACCGCCAGCCGGCCTCCAAGAACAAGGCTCAGCAGCAGGGAGACGTAAAGCCAAGACCTCGGCCTCGCTACACCGACAAGGCGCGCAAAAACGCCAAGAACAAGAAGGACAAGGCTGCAGCAGGCGGCAAGATGCCAACCGCAGACGGGGAAGAGGCAGGAGGCGAAGCCACCGGTGACACAAAGTCTGAGGAGAAAGAAGCGTGTTTAAGTAGCGCAGAGCTCAACGGCCAGCTGGACTCGGCCAATCAGCAGGAGGCAGATCCAGAGGAAACCTTGCGTCTGGAGGCTCTGTCCATACAGGATGAGAAGGAGGACGACAGCTGGGACACTTTGTTTAATGATGACGGAGACTGTCTAGACCCACACCTGCTGGATGAGGTGAGTGTTTAGCAAAATGTATAAAAAATTGATGGTCTATACAAAAAAACAGGGCTCGTCTCACAAGCCACACGATTGTATCCTTCCTGAAATGTAGTTTTATATATTTCCTCTTTTCCCATCTGCACCCACGCGCCTCATCACTCCGCCCAGCTGGCGGCGAAGGAGGGCATCAGGAAGAAGAAAGTCCAAGAGCCCAGGTTTGATTACTACAGCTATGACCAGGACGAGGACGAAGACTCTGATGATTTTGGCGAGGAGGACCTGTCCCACATCTTGGAGATCTACGACTTCCCCGGTGACTTCAAGACAGAGGACCTTCTCCGCTTCTTCCACTCCTACCAGTATGTGCAACAACTGCCGCTGCTCCTCATCCTCCACCATCCACCTGAAAAATACAATTCTTACAAATTAATCACATGAAACTGCTCAACTTTGTGCAGGCAGAAAGGTTTTGACATCAAGTGGGTCGACGACACACACGCGCTGGGCCTCTTCTCCAGTCCAATAGCAGGTCAGTAGGTAAAGATGGGGGTTTTAACGGCAGAGGACAATTTGTATTAATCTATTTGCAGCAAATACTGAGGAGCTGAAATCCAAGTTACACCTCAATCCTCACTAAGAGTGTAGTTGTCGAACCAAACATGTTGTGTCACCTTCCTCATCCCAGCCCGCGATGCACTGCGATCCAAACATCAGCTGCTGAAGGTTCGACCGCTCACCAAATCCACCGCCGCTGTGAAGGCTGTAGCTCGCAGCTGCTCAGGTACAGTACACACTCCCACACCGCTGCCGCTAATGATGATGACACTCTGGCACTGTCGTCATCTCTCCTCTCCCTTTAATAGAGGAACTCCTGCCGGCCAAGGAGAGGCCTCAGACGAGCGCGGCCCTGGCTCGCAAGCTGGTGTTCGGCGCCCTGGGCGTGAAGAGCAACCAGACGAAGGAGCAGCGTGAGGCGGAGAGGAAGAAACTGCAAGAGGCCAGAGGTAAAGAGAGCATGTGCGGACGGGGGGGGGACGCTGAAGCTAAGAAGCTAAGACGCTGTTGCACACACACCAACATAGTGTGTGTGCACCAAGAGAGGAGTCTAATCCTCCTTTTTCTGCTACAAAGGTGCAGTCCAGTGGTGGGCAAACATCTCAGCTCAGGGGCCACATTGACTTTTAATGTTGATAAACCGGCCTGTTACCACACAGTGCAGACATATCAAACAGAAATAGGAAAAAAAAGTATTACATCATTTACCTATTAATAGAACAGATTTGTTGTTCAGCCATTTGCCTTTCCTTATTCAGGTCATTTTAGGGAACGTAGGTAAACTGAACAACATCTTCGTCAGTCAGTGTCAGTAGTTTCACCTTCCATCCACCAGTGGGCGCTGCTTTTACACCTTTAGTAAATGTTCAGGCAGAGGCAAAGTGAGGCGACTCTCTCCATCCACGGCCCCGCGGATGGAGCCGGCTCTATAATCAGAGGAGCGGCCATTTCCCTCCTCAGCAGGAACATAAGTATATAGGGACGCAAACCGCAAGTGGCCATCCAGTCAACAGCAGCTCAGGCAGCCGAGTCGCCTCAAGCAAGGCCAACCCAAAAAAAGACTCCTTTGTTCGGCCACACCGGGGCTGTTTATTTACGTGAGCAGGACGCTCAGCGAGCATCATGTGCTGGACATCGTGTGCTGGGAGAGGATGCCGTCCACGTCCGTAGGTGGACGCTCATGTCATGTAACCCGTGTCGCTTTGTGTCCCTTGCAGAGCAAAAGCGCGCGGTGGCCAGACAGAGGGACGACGCCTGGGAGGGGAAGTGAGAGCGGGAACCGAAAGCTCCTCCTCGTGAGACGTTAACAAACTGTAATCTGGCTTTTTCACCCCTTCCTGCCGTCCCGTCCCTTCCCGTCCTTTCCTCCCACACACTCATCGCACGTCGGCTTGCAGCCGCCGTCGCTCTCCTCCCGACGGCGGCGTGCGTCTCTGTCCATTTAACAGGCGAAGTCACGTGATGTTGCAAGTTTACATCTCACACGTCTGAATTTTATCAGTATGAGGAAATTGTAATCTGTAGATAATTTATTTTATAGCCCAGTTGTGATGTGTTGTATTTAACCCGGTATGAGCTCATAATTAGAAGAATGTGCTTGTTTTTAAGAGAAGAACACGGGCCAAAAACCTTTTTTGTCTTTTTAAATTGGCGAGTCCACCCGCTAAAGGAAGCTAAATACTTTACGTGCATGATGAAATAGTAGACTATGCTACAGAAGTCTGTTTTTTACTTTATCAACTTGAAGGGAGAGTTGGACCACTTGTACAGTTATGGAGTTTGGACTAAGCAAGATAGTGAATTAAAGTCTATTCAGCGGTCTGAATGTTTGGCAGTCCTCGTCAGATGTTTCACTCTCAGCGTTTTGTAACACACGCTTGCACGTGCTCAAGCTCACACACCCAGGAAGGGCGAGGCTTTGGCTCCCTGAGTATAGACTGGAAGGCAGCTGCCTACCCTGAAGGCCTCACTTAGCGTCTGTATCATCGGCCACAGAGACTGCGTGACGTGGCTCACGTAGGCCTGACGGTGTGTGTCCCGTACCTTCCTGCGTGTGTGTGTGTCAGCACTCAAAACTTACGTAAAACGCCGTCCTGGCACTTCACGCAGAAATGACAGAGAAGGGTCATTGGTGTGATGTAATCACCAAACAACAACATCTCACATTTTGTCCAACACGGTGATTTCCGATTCAGGTGACTATTCACTTGTTTTCACTGAATTTAAATTACGCCAAATGACAAAGCACACATTTCATATACTAACCTTTTTTTCCGAGCGGTTTCCAAAGATGTGTGTGTGTGTGCACAGCACAACATGTGTATAAACGGTCAGTGTGCGGGTCGTGATCGGTGTCTGAAAAAACATTTGGTCGACTTTTAATGTTCTGAATAACAGGGTGAGACACACAGCAGCTACACAACATTTACTTTTGACATTGTGAGACAATACATCATTGAAACGTGAAGGTTGACCCGCTAGTTACTGGTGCGTTTTCGTTCTGCGTCTTGGCGAACCCGGTGTGTCATTTTTTTTAAGTAGTGTCTCTCACACTCGGCCGTGTCGCTGGTGGATCCCGATCCGTGTGAGCCAAGAGCCAGTGCTTGTTTTTGAAATAACCATCTTACCTCTGACACGACCGTGGCATTTGTGTGTTTTCATTTCTGTGCCCTCACATCTTAATGGCTTCTGTGTAGCACTGATGTAGAATTTTGAGTCTTTTGAATAAAAATGTCGCGTATCTCCATAGCAATAGTCTCACGTCTCATTCTCTTTCCCTCTCAGTCTCCAGGACGGCAGGTAAATGAGTTTGCGGTCATCGAGCACACACACCTGACGTCGAACACAGAGCGGGAAAGAACGTTTGCTAGCCGAAAGCAGAGGAATTCTCGGACATTTCCGCCGTTTGGTCCCATAGACCTCCCTGTGTGTGCTGGCCGGTCTCGCTCTGACCATTTGGCCTCTAGCTACTCTTTACCGTCTTCGTGTGAGATCTTTGCCGTGCCTATAATCTCCCCCTTTACTGCGGCTTTAGGCGGCTCGCTGTGTGCCACACACACACACTCGCACACAATTAGATCGACAACGCAAATGCTCACCACTACTGAGCAACTTGTGGTCCCATTTGTGGACTGGCACGCTTTGTCGGTTCCCGATTAAAAATACAGAGAGCTGTTTAACGCCGGTCGTGTGGCCAAGGAAATAAATGTTGAGAGGTGACGAGGCGGCAGCTCGGTGCCCCAGATGCTGGCGCGTCGCACGGCGCTAAATCTACCGTGCCGTGTGAAAAGAGATGCTGGGAGTTTGCTGGCCGTCGCCAGTGCCACTGGCAGAGCTGTTGTGAGTTTGGCTAAAAGAGGCTAGCGTCTATTTGAGTAAAGGCTTCGTCTAATTGTCTTTCACTGAGTCCTGAAAATGTTTCGAAATCTGGGAAGAATCAAGATAAATCCCAGCTGTGCTGCTGCTGTGCCGTCCTAAACTCCCTTTCCACGAATTTGCGAATCCTTTCTGTTCTACATTAACATTTCTCCGGCCTCGTGAGGTCTTTTTATGGTCCCGCTCCTACATTAACATTATTTTGAGTGTCCCAGCAACACATGCTACGCTTAAACTCCGTCTAGGAATTGAAGTTTTCCAAGGTTTTCTTGACCAGGAGCCAGACCCACACAAACCCCAAACATATACAACATAACATTCTTGGGACTGACATGGCCCCCTGTTCCGAACGGGGAGCAGCCAGTCGGTCTCTCTCAATTTTGTTTTAATTCTTCCTTCCACTGAACATGACAAATGTAGCAGCCTAGCGACTGTGAAGTACAGTGGGCCGAATGGGGACGAGCCAACGCTACACCAACGGCCAAGAGACGCATTCGTAGGTGGAAGTCCTTGTTTGGAGATCCTTGTTTTGACTCAGTTGTACAATATGAGGGTTTGAAACTGTGGCAGGGAGCTTTTACATGAGCGCAAAGCAAAAACAATAGTACCACATTTGATGTTTTGGGATGTTTCTTGTCAAGTATCTGCTCGATGCTACATTGTGCTGTGACATACTGATGTTTTCACCCTACAATGGATACTGATAAATGAAAGATGGACAAACTACTGAACATCTTTGCACCCCTGAGACTATCATTAGCTCACCTCTAGAGGAGATGAGAGGGCTGTTGGGGTTTGGCCAAGCTCTAAAGGTCTTTTACCTTTTTTGTTTACAGCTAGCTAGCGATGGTTTTAGTGTTGTTTCCTTGTGTGTAGGTCAAACATGCATTTTATCCGTTACTGCGTCATAATTAGTACTTACGAGCCACTTATGAGCAATGAAGCTATATTTGAAAGTACCTTTGGTCGGCTTCATGGGAGGAAAACAGATTACAATACGGTTAGCACGCGATTGAATACCTGGCCCTTTAATACTACACAGTCGTGATGCTGTGAGTCTCCAATGGTGGCGTGTGTTTGCACGTCTTCGTCGGTGGGTCCAATGGAGGCGGGAATGGGCCATAAAACACGGGTTAGCTAAGTCTCCTTGGGTAAGGGCAGGGGAAAAATGGCCAAAGCTTTGGTCTGCTCGCTCACTGAGGGGAGTAACAGAGCTTCGTTTTCGCAAAGTCTTCAATGCAAGAACCATGCCCGAAGTACTCCATACAGTTTGACCATCTGATGTTTATTCTTCCACTACCATCCCCATGTATGGCCGAAGGCGCAATAAATTGTGGTACAACCAGATCATGACCGATGTTACCAACGCTGAACAGGTGAAGCACAGACAAGTGAAATGATTTGTCATAATAAAATTAACAATACAAAACACAGCTACACAGGGACAAGAATCAAGTCAAAAAGTACAATAAAATTCTGTATAAATTAGAGACCCTAAAGAACAATATTCCAGAGAGGTAATATAAAACTGTACATGACAATACATTTGCAATACATTACAATATTTATTCAAATAAAGTCAAATAGCACCATGGAAAAAAATATGGATTCATAGTCCAAGGCAAATAGCACACAGTTTGAACAGTAAACTGGCAGACAGTCTAAGCACCTGGAGGATGGCAGCACACCATCGGCACAGTGAGGCGGTACAGAGGTTTGGTTCCGCTGTTCTTTCAAAGTTCTTCAAGGTACCGGCGTTGGAGGACTCTAGTGCCTTGGTGTTGTTACTTCAACTGTGTGTGTATTTAATGGATGGACTTAACTGTAAGTTTGGTAAGAGACAAATAATTCAAACTGCAAAGCACTCTGTTTTATAACTCTGAAAAATTTCCATTGGTCCTTTCTAAGGTCTCCTCGATGTGTTCGTCTCTCCACCTCCCCCTACCCTGTTTTTCTCGATTATTTTAACGGGAGTGGTCACCGGTGATGACGCCGTCCCCCCTCCAAACCCCCCACACGTGTTATCCCCGTTACCTTTCCCTCTTCTTGTCCGTGTCTCTACCTACTGGCATATGTTCATTGTTTTTCAAGCTCCTTTCCCTGACTTGCTGAGGTGTTTCGGGGAGTTGTTTGATCGTTCGGCCCTGATTTCTTGCTGTCTGTCGCTCACAAGAAGTTATTGGAGATCTGGCGCTGGTGGTCAAACAAGTCTTCCATCTCGGCACTGTATGCGTCACCTGGGGGGTGAGGCAGAGGTGTGTGAGGGGGTGGGAGAAAGCTGAATGTGGGTGTGTGTGGTGACAGAAGGGAGAGGCTCGTGTTACCTGCATGGCAACCAAACATGAAAACTCGGGTTCCGTCGTACTTGCACCGGCAGCGCATCACATTGTTCTGGAAATCAGACTCAGCCATGTCTAAGCTGGGGTTCACCTCCACCTGCGAGATGAGAGAGAGCGGAGATGAGACTACTGCGTGAAGATGCTTAGGAGGAGAGCATCTTCTCACACCTGGTATGTATTGACCCCCCTGAGACTGATTCCATTGGAATCACAAGGTATGAGGTCCTTTGCTCACCAACGCTGGAGGACTCAGTGGGGGATTCACTATATGGGGTCTAACAACGTACAGAGGACGTTGGTGGAGGGTCTCCACTTTCCTCGATGGTCAACAAGTGGCCGCACAGTTCAATACCGACATTGACGCACTGTCCATCCTTGTCTTGGTCCAATTCAAGGCAGACAACCTTAGAACTGAGTCTTTAATGCTCAGTGTTGAGCAATAAAGCTCGTAAATGATAAGGTCAAAGGTGCTGGAGGTCTCTCTGGTTGGTCTTAGTGATCCTGGGTTCTACAAGGTTGCCTTACAGTGTGTAAATGGTACAGAATTTGAATGTTAAAGTCAGGGGTTGGCAATCCACGGCTCTGTGGTTCTTCAGCGCCGCCCTAGTGGCCCCTTGGAGCGTTTTCAAAAATGTATGAAAATGGAAAAAGATGGGGGGGAAAATACTATTTTTTTGTTTTAACATGGAGGAGGACAAATGTGGCACAAACATTCTTGACGTTTTCCAAAGCTGTAAAAATGTGTAGAATAAATATTAGAGTCATTAACGAGGCTTATATAAGGCTTTTAATTTTTTGCGGCTCCAGACAGATTTGTTTTTTGCTTTTGTGGTCCAATATGGCCCCTTCAACATTTTGGGTTTCCGACCCCTGGTTTAAGTGTTGAAGAGCTCCATCTTTAAAAGCACCTTGAGATAACTTTGGTTATGATTTGGCGCCGTACAAATAAAATTGTACTGAATTCTCGTCAGTGCCTGCCTCGATGACATCAAGTCCTCAGAGAGATGTCCGTCATAATGACCCTGACGCCAGTATGACTAACTGACTAACTTTGTGCGACGGAACAAATGAGAGGAACCTCGATATTATTGTTGTCTTTCTCCGTGTGGCGCCAAATGTACGAGCGGGGAGCGTGACATCACTTTCTAATGTTATCTCCATGCTGAGTGAGAAGGAGCATGAGATTCAGATGACAGTTTAGGGTTCGCAGCCTGAGCCTATCATTACGTTGTTACCACGCTGGGCTGATTGGTTGTCATGGTGCCTTGTTTTCCACCCTGCCTGGCCTGCCACGGACAAGAAAAGCATACAGATGAATTTTCCTGATGCACACATGAAGGAGATTACCTGACCACACGCACAATAATGGGCCCTTGTTTCGTTTTTACATATGTCCACAATCCTTGGGGTCTCCCTCGCGCTAGAGCAGATGGATGAGAAATAATAATTCGGAGTTCAAATTCCGTACCTCAGGATCTAACCCTTTCTTTTCCCAGCAGTGTGGAGGGCGGTCGGCGTCGGCAGAGGTGCGGTGAGGTTGCGCAGCTGATTTTTAAATGACGGTGCAATCAGGCGCAATCAGGCTGAGGCCAAGGTGACTCATGTCCTTTAATGTATGCTCCTAAAAATGGCCGCCACCCTGCCTACACCCAGTCAAGGGACCAACCGGCATCCGCGAGCCC